>CATIWJ010411242.1:0-27321 GCA_949640765.1 Croton laevigatus
AATTTGTAATGAAAAATATAGCAAAATTTATGATTTTGAGGTGTCTTCCTATAATAATGAATTACTGGGAGATATTCAATTTTCCTTTCTTTCTCTTTGAACAGACAAATCACTCAAAATAATTCTATATATTTTTTCCTAAACAACTAAAATAATCTAATTGCGTGTCCCAATTTAAGGGTTTTGAGGGCTGCATATAAGCATTTAATACGGAGAAAGATTATTATTGAAAAAATTGATTTCTCATTTTCTTAAGAAAAATTTTTAGTTGTTCAAAAAAAAAATAAATTGACTTCTTATTTTTTCGATAAAAATTCTTTACCTATTAAATGCTTATATGCAGCCCTAAGGATTGCGTATATCAAAACCCTTATTTTTATTCTTGTCTGTTGAAAAAAAAAAAAAAACCGATGTTTTTGAAAATTTGAACAGACATGTTTTGATTTGAACCCGATGTTTTCACTTTAACTAACATTAATTACATATCTAACAAAAATTTGTTTTTTGGCCTCGTTACTGTTTTCAAGTAAAATTTCGAACTGTTATTTATTTTTTCCTTTTCAATTTAGATTACTTTCTATTCTCAATAAACTCAAAATCAGTCATTTTAAGTATATATAAATAATTTACCAGCTTCTTAACCTTTTTTTTTAAAGACAACTTTCCATATCATCTTTTCTAGGTAATATATTTATATGATATTAATATCGAACTTTTTTTATTTTAAATAGTTTTGGATTTTAATTAAAAATATTGGAATATGTTATATTATAGTAGGGAAAAACTGATTACAAGAAATCAAACAGAAAGTCCAAGGGATTTTATAATAATCACTTTTTTTATTCCACCCAGTTAGCAGTTAGGGGACGTTTGGTTCGAGGTAATCAGAAAAGAGAAGGAAATAAAACCTTTTGGTTGGCCAATTTAATGATTCCTACTCCCTTTTTTTTTAGTATTGATTTTCTCCTCAATTTTTCCAAATTGATTCCTCACACCTTTTGGTTGGCCAATTTAATGATTCATACTCCCTTTTTTTTTAGTATTGATTTTCCCCTCAATTTCCCCAAATTGATTCCTCACACCTCCTAGGGAATTCTATTCTCATTCCCTCTTCCACTCCCTCTTTCTCTCTCTCCCAATGCATAATAATAATAAATAATAATAATATTAATAAATAATAATAAACACATAATAAATAATTATAATAATAAATATATAAACAATAATAATAATAAATACTTAAATAATAATAATAAATAAAAAATATAATAATAATAATAATAAATAAAAAAAAATAATAATAATAAATAAATACATAAATAAAAATAATAATAATAATAAATACATAAATAAATACATTAATAATAATAATAATAATAATAATATTAATTCTGATTCTGATTCTCTTTTTCAAAACAAACAGTTACAAAGAGAATTTGGGAGCAAGCCATTCCGTTTCTTGATGATAACCAAACAGGGAAATGTATTTTGATTCTCTATTTCCTTTCTCCTTGTTTTCCTTTCCTGATTCCATTCCGTTTTCCCTGCGCAAACTAAACGCCCCCTTAGCAAGTTAGCAGGGGAATGAGGCTGGAAATCGAATTGAGGCAAATAACCACAATTTATTTATTATTTTTTAATAGTAAATTAAATTTTTAATTAAATTATTAAAATCCAAATCCTCGACTTCACATTAGGGAGGTGCATCACTCTAATCATTTGAGGTAAAGTTAATTTGCATACTAAACACAATTATACAAGAATCAATACAATAGAAAAGATTTATCTAACTTGCGAGTATTTTGTGAACCGTTATTAAAAGTAACTAACATTTAACCAAACCGCTATATACAAGAATGTATTATTTTTATATAAGAAAAAATGAAATATATATATTTATTAACTTTTTATAAAAAAACTGGACTTGTTAATAATTTAATTTAATGTCATAAATTGGAAAAAAAAATAAGAAATTAAAATTTAACTCAACAGATACACGTGAAAAATAAATTACATATCTTATTATTTGAAGAAAATACAAATTTATAAAAAATCGCAATTTTAGTTCGGTTTCTAAGTGGGACTTATCTTCGTGTTTTGTTCGGTTCATGTAATTGGACCAAAAGGCCGAATTCTAAAGGTAATGGATCGATTCAAACTTCAACTATACAAGCTAAAACCATAATATATGACTGAAACGGTTTCGACGCTACTTTACTTACATAATGGAAAAAGAGGAGATGGAGAAGAGGAAACCAGTAGCTCCTTTCATGGCTTTTGGTACGAAAGGCGACGTTTATCCAATTGCTGTAATTATAATACAATTCATACTTTCATTTGAGAGAATATGCTGAAAATGATTGTAATTAACTAGAATAGGAGATTTTCCTTTTTTTCTTTTTCAGGCAATCGCTGCAGCTTTCGCTTCTGATCAGAAACAATATCGCGTGGTTCTATTAAAGCATTCGGCTCATGAGGTTTCATTTGTGTTCTGTATCTTGTTTTTTTCGTTCGGTGTTGAGGAACTTAGCATTTGTGTATAATTTCTTTTTTATGTTTTTGCAGAACTTAAGGCCTCATTTGGAAGAAAGAAATATTGATTTTCTTCCTGTCAAATCACCACCTGTTTTTAGCATTCATGATATTCATAATTCTACAGGTTCTAAATCTAATTACTATGTTCAATTTTGATCTTGTGTTTTATACTATTACTATTTATGGGGAGTAATTCTTGAATGATTATGTTTAGAATCACTCTTATTTTTTCCTGGTAGGGATGAAGGAATCAGCGTTTTCACTTCAGAAAATGGTTATGAGAAAAGAGCATAGACGAGAATGCCATTCGGTTGTTGAAGAGGTTTTGGAGATGCCCCAAGAATGAAGGGTGACTTTATTGCAATCAATTTTTTTGCATTGGTATGCCTTGTTATAAATTTATGTCATCTACGAATCTGTTTCAGTAAATAGGAACAGTTTCATTTTGTAGTCGTGTAGCCTAATAAAGGAAATGTTTTGTTGCGTGTTTGGCCAGGAAGGGTGGAGTCTTGCAGAACTTTTCCTTGTTCGGTGTGTAGTTGCTGCTCATGTTATTCCATACAGGTTGTGTAAAAGTATCATCTTTCATACCTGAATTTGCTAATTTAATGATGGTCAATAATAATATAGTGCCTCAAGAAATTAGCATGGTTGAGATGTCCTGTTTATGTATGTCCAGTGTTCTTCAAATGAATTGTGTGTTACTGGTAAAAAAAAAATGAATTGTGTGTACATTTATCTGCTTGTGAACATGGAAATGTTGATAAAATATACATTCAATTTCAATCTTTGCTTCACCATTGTGTGTTTTATGAAAAGAGAAGAATTTCACATGTATGTATAATCTTCAGATGCATTTCAGGTTTATGTATGAATTTTTTTTAGAATACCATGTAACATATTGGTGTCAAGAGATGGAATATATGTATATTTGTATTCTTCTATGAGTTTCTGGTAATTGTCTTTTGAGACTAAACCTTTAACCGAACCTTTTTCTTAATTACTTACAGTGCACCCTCATCATTTGAGAGCCAGTTCAAACAAGAGCTTCCACTTCTCTACAAATATTTCCAAGAAGCTCCAACTGACAAGGTGATTTTGTCTTGTACAAACGGACTCTAAACATGACGGTTCCTAATGCAGAATTGTTAATCAGCTAGAAATAATTCTCCTATAATATTAAGATTGATAAATGATATCAAGGGTGTTTAAGAAGTTTTTGACCTTTCTTGAACATAGGTTTGCTGGAAAGATGTGATGCATTGGATGTGGCCACTCTTTACAGAAAACTGGGGATCATGGAGAAGTGATGATTTGAATCTTAGTCCTATACCTTTGACTGTTGGTGCTTTTGAAGATAGAATTCCTTGTTGCTTTGACTCAATTGTTCCTAGTACATTGAGCAGTCAGTACCTTTCTTATTTTGATGCCTGAGTTCATGTCTGAAATTATTGAACACCTCATCCCTGACTGCAGGATCCCGTAACAGGCCTTCCCACTTGGCATGATTGGCCGCCATCTCCCCTTCTCTTGTAAGTCATGTTTTCTAAGCATAGAGTACTGCAAAAATGTTTTGTCTTGTATGAACAAAAAAATGAAGAAATCCATTCATAGGCTGGAAATTGCTTTTGAAAGTATGGAATAAGCCAGGTTGACCCTGGAGTTCACGAGTATAACCATCTTATTACTCCATTCCATTCTGGTTGCATCAATAAATAAAAAAGTGATGGGAACTGAAAGAAATATATCGAATAACTATCCTCCTATTTCATCCCTCTATACATATATTAGTTAAAAACATTTCAGCATCTGATGCATGGTTTTCATAGACACAATGCAATCTCCCTCTCTTTGTGATTGTGTTGCTGCTTTGTCGTCCCACTCTCTTTCTTGCTTATTCAAATAAAAAATTTTAGGTATTTATATTTATTTCCATTTATGAACTAAGTTTGCTAAGATATAAATCTAGTTCTTTACTATTTTATGTAACAGGTATGGATTTAGTAGAGAAATTGTTGAATGCCCAGGTAGCTTTGTTTTTTCTCCTCAACATGTGTGCAGTAGTTATTTATTATGCTTTAAGACATCAGATCAAGATGCATATATTTCCCCTCCTATCTTCTTCCCTTTGTTTTGGTCAAGAATTGTATGATTTACTGATCATGCTAGTCATAATGCAACGGAAGTATGATACATTCAATTTTGCCACTGAAGTTATCATCTTTCATACTGCTTCCTATTTGCTGCTAGTTTATCCCTTTCAACTCTATGAAAAGACTGTACATTACAAATTGTTCCTATCAGATCATGAAGATTTCGTTTCCTGTTTACATTTGGTCTTTAATTTGTCAGAATGTGCCTTTTATAATTTTCAGCTAAATTATATAATATCATCAATTAGGTGACAATGGATTCCTAAGCGAAGTCCTCCCTGTCATTTACATATGCAGATTATTGGCCATCTAAAGTTCGCGTTTGCGGGTTTTGGTTCCTTCCCATTGAGTGGCAGTTTTCATGTAAGAAATGCCAGCAACTATCAACACTTTCATCTCTTGGGAGTACTAGAACAAAAGCTGAGATATGTGCAGCTCATGCAAAGTTACAACTATTTTTGGGGACATCAGTGCCACCTGTTTTTATCGGACTAAGTTCTGCTGGAAGGCATGTTCCTTGATTTCTTGGTATTTTTCTGAGAAATTGTTCCCTGAAATTCTGTTGGAGGAGAAGGAAAAAAAATAGTAGAACGGACTGATGTTGTAAATTTACATTTTGGAACACATTAGGGGACTAGCTTTAGCTTCACACTTGTCTCTGAGTGGGCATTTTCTTTAGCCATGTTTCTCGTTGACTTTTGCAGCATGGGTTTTTTGGAGCATCCCAAAGCATTCCTTCAGGTTATTCAGACTGTCCTGGAAATCACAAGTTTCAGATTTATCCTTTTCACGTCTGGTTACGAGCTTTTAGATGAAGCAATCCTAGTCATTGCTACTGGAAATTTGTCTTTAGATCAACAGCAGTACAGGGAAGAAGGGGGGTTTTCTCTTTGATGGCCGCCTCTTTTGCTTTCCGAGGTGAGCCTTTGCATATGTTATTCTGAAGGTTCATAGTTGTTTAGAAGAAAATAGTTAAAGACAACTGCATGCTTTTTGTAACTTGTTGAGATTTTAGTAGTAAAAGTCATGAGAGCCCTTGTTACAAAGATACAAACATTTAACAAGAAATGGGAGAGGACTCAATAGGCTTGCATATACCATAAAACCCCGATGATATACTATCAAATCCAAGAAAATATTACAAAAGCTCTAACAGGAAAACTTCTTATGCACCAGAAAGATTACTTGGATGCAGTAAAATGGCATTGAGGATTCTTAGAAATTCCTAGCTGATTCCAAATTAAGCTAGTACAAAAATTCTTCCTTTGGCATGAAATTTCTGGCATTCTAGTTCCCCCTTCTTATGAAAACTGTCAGATTTAAAATACAATTCCTTATGGAAGTTTAATGTACCCCAGCCAGTAAAAATAAGAGATAATTAATATAGATGACAACCTTCAATGAATACAATATATAGGATCATGGAATATGAATTTATGCTTCCTTAACTGATAATTTGGTGGATGTAGCTGAAAGAATTTTTTTTACCAGTCCATGATTGTGGCAATTATTTGTCTTTGTTAATTGAATTTTTTCTCTCTGTAACAGTATGATACCATACAGTTGGCTGTTTCAAAGATGTCTGGCAGCAATTCATCATGGAGGCAGGTGAATAGTGTATATATTTCGTTCAGAAAATTATTATTTGCATAAAGCATGCAGCGCATCTAATTCTTTTCTGTATTTTCAATGGTAAATCAGTGGATCCACGGCTGCAGCATTACATGCTGGAATCCCACAGGTTTATTGCAAAACTATAACCCATTTTGCTTTATTTTCATCTTCATGCATCTCATCTTACAATGAATGTTTATGTTTTTCAAAATTGCTTTGCATTATGTTTCAAAATTTGTCAATTTAGGCAACTTATTCAGGACTTTAATGGCAGGTGATATGTCCATCTATGTTGGATCAGTTTTATTGGGCTGAAAGAATGCATTGGCTTGGAGTTGCTCCAGAACCATTAAAAAGAAACCATTTGATTCCAGAAAAAATGGATGATTTAAGAATCAGGATGGCTGCAAATGTGGTATCAAAAGCCATAACTGATGCATTATCTCCACAAGTTAAAACACGTGCTTTAGAAATTGCAGAAAGAATCTCCCTTGAGGTAATGCCTATTTCTTACAGAAGCCGGTATTTAGTACTCTATGTCATTGCATTATTGCTCATCACTCTTTTAATAGGTATATACATGTATATAATTAGAGATTATGGAAATGCCAAAGCTAGAATTGCGGTGATTATCGATTCAAACGACCAGAATTTTCCATGCAATTGAATCCCTTGTGACCTTGAAATATGCACATGCTGTTCAATCAGTTGTAAGAATTACAGATTATTAGTATAATAATATAGAAATTGGGGGAAAAAAAAGGAAATCTAAACTTTTTTCTCTTTGTTGTTGAACTCCACTGAGAAGCGAGTTTCTGGATTTGATTTTTCTGGGTATAGTTTGCTTTTGAATGTGAAACAAACTAGAGTTTCCCAATGCTTATATCCACATTGGTTTGAACTCAATTTGCAGGATGGAGTTATGGAAGCAGTTAGGAATCTTAAACAAGAGATTACTTGCTCAAATTAGGTGGATGGAGTTATGGAAGCAGTTAGGAATCTTAAACAAGAGATTACTTGCTCAAATTAGGTAATCATCGAATTAGGAGATAACTCTATGCAGTTATCAGTTTTACCATAAAAAGAAACATTGATGAATATATGCTAGAAATATGAATTTTGATTCTAAACCAATTTTACAAGTTACAGAATGCACTGTCCTTGAAGATACAGTTTGAAATTGACAAGTAGTTGATTCTTGCAGTCTTATTTATTCCTTTGAATTTGTTTCACCTATAAATTAAATTTTGGGTTTGATTCAATTTTTTTTGGTTTGATTTGATCAAGTTTTGGATTTAAATGTACTGGGTTATGGATTTTGTATTGGGAAGATGACACAACTAAGCCTCTTTATAACAAATTTTGACAAATACTAACCTTTTTTTAAATTTTGTTGACAAAGCTAGACCTTTTTAGTAAAAAATAGAAATAACTATCATTCTTTTTAACTTTTGTTGGCAAAACTGGACCCCTTTCTAACTTTTATAGACAAAACTAACTACTTATTATTTACCCCACCCAATTTAACCTATCAAAAACAAAAAATAAAAAATAAAAAATAAAATGAAGAAAAAATAAAATGAAAGAACTTTCCAACCAACATGCTATGCCGAGAACAATCTCCTACACTTCCTCCATCCACTGATAATTTCCAACACCATTTCTTTTACTTACAAAAAAACAAAAACAAAAACAAAATAATTGTATTTTCCAAGTTTGTAATTTTAGTAAATGAATCCTTTTATTTATTTAAAAAAGATCGTACGCATACAGAAAATTGTTGAATACATAAAAATTACATTAACCAAATCATCTGTTAATATTATTGAATTCCATCAATTCGTGCTTCAATTTGAGCCAAATTACTTCTTAGAAAGTTGTAATAGGGTTTCTTCTTATTTGCACAACAAAGAATTTTGTTTCTGATTTGGTTCCTGCAATTAGATATGAAAATTTGATCAGATTATAAAATGAAAAATTAAATCAAAAGGTAATTGTTAGAGATTGCAATATCAAAAATGAAATTGAAATTTTCCAACCAACCAAACAAATTTCCAAGTTCCAAAAAGCAATAAAAAATAGTAAAATCAGCACCAAAATAAGAGTAAAAATCTAACAAATCAACATTAACAAACACACAAGAAACTCAATAATATTGGGCAACAATTGCAGCAACAAAGATAGAGGAAAAATAGATGGAAAAAGTGCAAAAACAGCACAATAACAAGAGAAAACATGCAGAATTTTAGTCCAACATAATCTGAAGATCAAAATCATATAAAAACATATTTATAGCACCCAAAAAAGTATCACAAAATGCAGCAACTATAACAGCCAGAAGAGCAACAAAAACTAAACAAAAAAGGAATCCAAACAAGAGCAAAAATACAATAAAAATAGTAGCACAAAGGCAGCAATCCCATAATCAAATAGGCAACAAAAAGCAAAAGCAAAAGAAAATTCAAAGAAACAAAAAATTTCACCATCTCACATATTAATCCAACCTATCCATATTATCCACCATCAAAAATCAAAGATAAAACACAATAATAACATTCAAAATCAATAAAATAAAACAACAAAATTGTAGAATTTTAAATCATAAAAATTTGAAGATAAAAAAACCGAAAATAATCAAAGCATATAAACAGCCTCAAAAACCCATCAAATTTGACATAAAATATCTAGCAAAACAGTAGCAAAAAATCACAAAATACTACAGCAAATTACCTTCTAGCAACTGAATTATCAAAATAACAAATAAAACTTCTTCAAAATATGTTCAGACCCTGTTTAAAACTATTCAAACCCTGTTAAAACACTTTTCAAACTATGTTCAAACTTTGCAAAACCAGGCTCAATAAAACAACAGCAAAAACCATCTAAACATCATCAATTTCAGCAACAACCAAACAAATTAAAACAATTCAGAACCTATTCAAAGTATATTCAGACCTATTTTGTTTAAAATATGTTAAGAACCTATTCAAATGATATTGATAATTTGAAGAAAAAAAAAAACTTAAGCAAAACACCAAAAATAAAAAAGAATTCTAGTACCCTAGCAAGACTTAAAGAATTAAATTAAAAATGATAAATAAAAAAAAAAGAGCATCATACAGAGTTAAAAATAAATATTCAAAGCATGTTTAGATCCTGTTAAAAAACTATTCAAATCCAGTTAAAAACTATTTAAACTAAACGATTTTTCAAGCTTCAAAATCCCATCAAAAACAGCAAAATCAGCAGCAAAATAAGAACAAAAAAATCAATAAATCACCATTAACAAACACATAAAAATCCCAAAAAATAGAGGCAACAACTACAGTTGCAAATTTAAAAGAAAAACAAAGAGAAAAAGTGCAAAAATATAAGAAAATATGCTGAAATTGAAGAGAGAAACTCAACTACAAATCCAACAGCTAGAGTGCAAAAATAGAAGACAATAGAATGAAAACTGCAGAATAAAAACTGTTCAAACCCAATTAGAAATTGTTCAAACTCAGTTGTTCAAACCCGGTTTAAAAACTGTTCAAACCCAATTAAAAATTGTTCAAACTCAGTTGTTCAAACCCGGTTTCAAAACTGTTCAAACCCGGTTTCAAAACTATTCAAACTCTGTTATAATCAGACAAAAATCCAGGCAGAAAATCAGTAGCAAACCCATACAAACTAAGTACATTCTACAATGGAAAAAGAAAAAATGGAAAAAAAAAACACCAAAAAACCTAAAATCAAGGAACATTCAACAATAACAGAACACATGCAACCACAAAAACAAAACAATCAAACAAAAACAAAAACAAAATGAACAAATAATCTTCGAGAAATAAAATGAAAACCATTGTTTGTTTAAATTAGATCAAAACCATTCTTTGAAAAACACTTCAAATCGTGGTTTATAAAAAAAAATCAATATTCGAACTCTATTAAAAAATAGTTCAAATCCGATTAAAAAACAATTCAAACCCAGTTCAAAAACTGTTAAAACCCTATTATATTAAAAAAATATTGGGCATTCCATTCTACCTTTCATAAATCAAATAAGAGCTTTCAAAGGCTTAAAGGATTACACAAATCACTCCAAAACACACACATCCTGATATAACTAAACTGCAGAATAAAAAAAATTGTTCAAACTCGGTTAAAAAACTATTTAAACCCTGTTAAAAAATTGTTCAAACTCGGTTAAAAAACTATTTAAATCCTGTTAAAAAATTGTTCAAACTCGGTTTAAAAATTGTTTAAACTTTGTTATAATCAGAAACTGCGAAAATTATTAACATTTGATAATCAATTATCAGCATGCAAATATATGTTAGAGAAAATTATTGACCAAAAATGGGTTTTGTCTTCAATGTAAAACAGAAAGGCCAAATAACCATGCAAAGTTAAGATTATGATTTTAATTACTAGTCCCACTTCCCTATTTCTCTTAGGTGTCACTTTCAAAGCATTTTACAAATACAAGGCAATTAAGCAACTTCATCATTGGAAGTAATTAAATTTCAACTAAAGAATCAATTGAACAGAGTATAATAAAGAGAAAATAAAAATAAAAACATTACTATTTGTTTCCCTTTTGATGAATCAATTATTTGTTAAAATATGTCCAAAGCTAATGGGTGGTGAATTTGCAAATGTTTAAACACATTGGTACAGGCATAATAACAATATCCATACAGTAAGAAACTTATTTATTTGTGTATTTTAGCAGGAGAAAATATCAAAACTAAAAATTGATTAAGAATAAAGTGCCTTATCCTTTATTATTTTATCCAAGAATTTGAATCCAATAGCAGAACAAACATGTTTGACGTCATCCAATTAATTCCAATTCAGCTACAACATCGATGAATGTAAACAAAAATGTTTGCTCCTAATTAATTGCATGGTTGATATTTATACAAATAGCAATAAAAACGCAACAAATACATTACAATAGCATGGAAATTCAGTACAATGAAATGCAAGCCTGAAGTCTTGTACAAAATTATCTTTTAAAAACATGAAAATATTACAAATTTATATAAAAACAGAGCACAAAAACTGCAGTTCTACACAGGCTAAATTAGATAATCATTAATACAAATGGCATATATCCAACATACTTCAAACAAATTATGGACAATGATACAATATCATGTCATACTGCAATTCTACACAGCATTTTGGCCACCATTATCTAACAGCATAATATGACAACACTCAAAACCAAAATTTAATCCTCATTTTTCCAAGGAGTTAAATGCTAATCATAATACACCAAATGCAGCACTCAGAGTCAAATGAGACGTCCAAAAAATAAACACTAACAGAGTTTGCAAAGCAGAAATGTGCTACATACATATGCAAAAGAGTCCAAAGAAAGGAGCATGTTCCAATAATTATCAAGTAAGAAAACCGCAAAGTGGAGTAATCAGGTTGTAGATCATATCAGCTTGGATATATGAAGCCCTCTAACTAAATTCCCCCTTCTAAAGAATCTACCATAGAATCATTTTCCATCAACAAAACCATTTGTAGCATATTTTCATGAACTATGAACAGAACTTTCCCAGACAAGGAAGGAAAAAATGCAGAATCCAGGACCATTCCACCTTGTTCAAGACAATTTCCGACTTAGCTCCATTCAACCTTGTTAGGGATGATACTTCTCATTGATGTTCAGTTTCAGACACCTCGTATAAAAAATTTGGAATTTTGAACTGTCACTTGAACAACATAATCCAGAACAAAAACAAACTCCCAACAGTTCACACCATCAAGTTATTTTCCAAGGCTAAAATAAGATACCAACGAATTTGAACGTAAAATTAACATGTGCTACCAGAATAACTTTTTTACTTCTCAAAATAGCTCATCTAGACTCATACAGGAGACAACCAAAACTAAGAGGAGAGAATATTCAATATGCAGTGGTCAATTAGAAGAAAGTGGTTCAATTGTTTTTGGTCACTCCTACAAGGAATAAGGACTATCATTTTAGTAGAGTGAGTTCTCATCACCAAAAGAAAATTAAAAGAAGATTAAATCACTAGAAAACACCACAAAATCAAACCTCGTGTTAGAAACCAGATCTATAACATGAGCATCCTGACCAGCAAATGAACATTGTCTACAGAAAATGATTGCTTAAATAAAATAATAATTAACTTTATTACTCCCTTCATCTTAAAAAATTGTCTTAATTAACTTTTCACACCCCTTATATATATCATTTCATGTGTTTAGATTGTAATAAATAGAAATTATTAGATAACTTCGGTGACAAGGGGTACAACTGGAAAATTTTTACTGTTTACTAAAATCTACAACGAAAATTCCACATTTAATCACAAAAGAAAAAAATCTCCATCAAATCCACAAAACTTTCCATGCATAGATCAATCTCATGCAGCCTGTCTAAATGTATTCGAATTATTCAGCACATACTGCCTTGAAACTCTCAAAAGGCCAAAATTATTAACTAGAACTGCCTGGCTTAGACCAAGACATCAAGCTTAGCCTGTGTGTTGCCTCAGCCAAATGTCCAGCTTTGCTCTAACATAGTAACATGGAGAAGGTCCTAGAGCAGATATGTTATAGGCTGCCACCATGAAAAAATTCAAAAATTGCATAACATCTTAAGCAGTTAAATTTCCTTTTCGTCTTGCTTTTATTTTCTCAAAATAGCTTCCACAGTCAGAGAATGAACACAAATACCAATCGTACCTTACAAAAAAAAATTATAATAGTTTTTTATATCACTATCTATCAAGAACCTGAACAAGATTCCTACAATTAACAGGACTTTTGATTTCTCTATAGGATGCTTCATCGCACAAATCATTCAAAATGCTCATTTGATTATGAGTAAAAAATATATATAAGGCCAATAAACAATATCAGTCAACAAAATTATATCCAGCAAGAAATTTAAAATAAAAAAACTATACAGCTTTCAGTTGAGAACTCTCAAGCTGCAAACAAGAGTCATCCTAAAAAAGAGCTTTTCGATAATTACAGTCATCATTAAACTCTAGCAAACAAAAATTAGGAACCATCTGAATTCATCCGCAGTAAGTTCAGAAAAGCCAAGTTGAATTCTCATTCTACATTTATGCCATAATATTTCCATGATCATAGAATTAGTGCTATGCAAATTCTAAATTAAAAACAAGCACTGAAAATTTCCCTCTAACACTAGTCAGCCACTAAATTTTTGCGTACTGGATCTTTTATTCGATACTAAAAGGTTAGATTTGAACAGAAATGTATTCAGAAAAAAAGAAGTGATTTCCACAAGGCAGGACATGGGCGTCCCCAAATAGAAGAATGAAAAAGAAGTGATCTCGGAATTATGAAAGTTGCCAAATATATAATGGGTTTGGATCAGAGTGTCTGATAATACATGCCAACTAATTCAGCCCACCTATCTCAGACTGTGATAATTACATGAAAACAAAATCAAGCAATTGAGAAGACAAAGAAAACACAGAAATTTCTAGTCAAATCAAATTCCGGAAAGTAAAAACAAGTCAAAGGAGGGAGAATTTAGGGTTTAGGAAATACCTTCCATAGGATTACGAGTTGAAGGGCGTAGATCTTGGGCGTCGGGTGTGTGAGAATGGCTAGAGTTGGAGCTGGCGCTTTGAGCGGCCACTTTTGAATCGCATTCTGTTTTTTTTTTCAAATCTGCTAAGACCACGATGCTACCCTCTAGCCTCTACCCCCTGGAAACCCCCGTAAGATTTCACCAGTAACAAAATAATAACGAATTGAAGAAGAGGGAAAATTAAGGGAAAAAAATGTGAGTCCCTAGATTTTTCATTATTTAGTTTGTGTGTTGGTCCTGAATTTTATGTCCGAGTTTTTTTTATTTATTTTTTTCGTGGTATATTCCATTAATACTTAAACTTAGGTGGTGATTAGTTCGCACAGAAATAGAATGGAATTAAGAAAGGAAAACAAGGAGCAAAGAATGAAATCACCCTAAGTACTCTTAGCTGTTTGGTTCTGCTTCAGAAACGAAATGATTTGCCTTTTGATTCCTTTGTGTGCTGTTTAATTTTAAGCAGGGAATCATAATTTTTTTAATTTTATTTTTAATATGAAACACATGTATTCTTAATAATATATATTTAGAACCTATAACTTTTATTTTTTAAAAAAAAAAATTGACATGAAACATACACATTATTTTGGTTTTATATAAATTATATGTTGTATTGTATGATATATCTTAGTTTGGGTACAAAAGTTTGTGATACAGATTATATTATTTATATAAATAAATTTATTTCTTTATATTATATTTTATTTTGCATTATAGAAGGCATATATTTATTTATTTATTTTTATTTTACATTATATGTTATTATAGGAAAAAAAATAAAAAAAAAGGTAAAAGAAAAAAATTAAAGAAGAAGAAAGAAAAAATAAAAAGAAGAGAAAAATAAAATGTTAAAAAAAGGAAAAAAGGAAAAAAATAAAAAAAGAAAATAGAAAAGAAGTTTAAAAAAGATAAAAAAAAAGTAAAAAAAAGGAGAAAAAAAAAAGTATTGGAATCAATGAAGTGAATGGAAATGGAAAACCCTTGGAGTGTGTGGAGAATCAATATAGAAGACTTTAGGAGAAAGTCATAAAGTAAAGAGGAGAAAGAAAATGACTAAATTGGCCCAACAAATAATAAGTAAAGGAATAAACACATTTTATTCCCTTTCCTTTTCTTGATTACCCGTACCAAACGTCCCCTTAATGTTTTGGTCTAAAACAAGTAAGAAGAAATTTTTTAAAGGTAAAAAATAGTTCATGTGTCTCTTCCTAATTAATTAGTAATTGAGTTTTGTTGAAGGTCATTATTTAATTCCTGTATTATGTGATAATAATTATTTAGTGCATATTGTAGCCATAATAGTAAACGGTCCTTTAGCCAATAATTCCATCCAAAATCATATTGAATTACAATTTTATCCTTCTCTTCCAAATGAAAATACAAATTTACGCCAAAAAATATGAAAAATAAAGCAAAATAATTCTTCTCCTTCTTCCATCCACCATAATCCCTCCCCCGTCAATGCCATCACCACCACCATTCCCTTCCTTCGGACCACAAATCATCACCACCGCCATGTTCTCTTTCTTTATTTCCACCATCTTCACCTACTCTCTCCCCCTTCCTTTCTCCTCTATTATCTATTACAACCATGGCATACTAACTGTAACACCCCTTCTAGGCCCACGAATGAGTCTAGAAAAAGTATTACCTTTATGGTTAAGAGTCGGTTAACCTATATATATATATTGTAACATCCCGTTCCTTGATTAGTTAGTAGTTATGGGATTTGTAGTTAGGTAATAATGTCTTTGTAGGAATTTCGGGTCCCAAGGTGTAGGAGCGTCTGAGTCAACTTCGGAATCCGTGCTAGCATCGACTAGATGTGAGGTAACTTTCTATTTGTCATTTGGTGATTGGACTTAATTAGATTAGACTAGTATATAATTAGTTGGGCCTTATAGGAAGTTGAGGAAGAGATAGGCCTTATTGATTAAAAATAAAGGAGAGATGACTAGAGTATTAGGCCAAAACCCAACCAAAACCTAAGCCCAAATTGAAAGAGTATAAATACTCAAAAACACTATTGTACCAAACCCTATAATCTTCCAATTTTCTCTCCTTCTTTCCCTTGTTGCCGTCCCCCTTCTCTTCTCTCTTCCTCTCATCCATTTTCCATCATCAACTTCAACTTCTGCCTCACTAGTCAACCTTTGCCGGCCCCTATCTCCAAAAACAAATAACATCTAGAAGTTGGAAGAAACCCTAAGGAAAGAGTTAGAAGATTAAGAGGTAAGAATTAGTAGTTAGGGTTTACAAAAATAAGTTATATATTTTGTTATTAATGTTAGAAATGGTTAATGTGGGAGTAGATTAAGTAATTATTAGTAAAAATTTAGAGATTTATAGAGACCCTTAGAAGGGGTAATTAGGGTTTGAGTTTATTCACTTAATAGAAAACTAAAAATGTGTATTTTTATAGGAGAATTGGAAACCAAAGCTAAGGATAAGGGTAAGGAGATAACTTGAGTTTGGTGGAAGCTCAATATTTTGAGGTTTGATGTTTTAACCTACCTTTTAATAAAGTTTGATTTGCTTTTTCTTTTGAAAATTTGAATGATTATGTGATATTTGGAAATTGAATTGAGAATTTGATTCAAACATGTTGATCTTAAGGATCTCTTATGCTTTGAGCTTTATAGTATGCTTTTATTACTTTGCAAAGGGGATTTGAACTATTATATTTGAGATTGGTTTGAAATGGTGTTTGAAAAATGTGAAGAAATCCCGTCTGGACGCACAAGTGTCGTGCTTGTGACCATCACACACCAGTGAGGTTGTTGCACTCGCGACTACTTTGTGGAGATCCAGGAGGTTTTCCAATTTTCATCACGCACGTGACGGTCACACGCCGTGTGGTTGTTGCGCCCGCGACCTCTTGTTTTCTTATTGCGTTCACGATTGTCACGTACCCTGTGGTGGTCGCTCTCGCGAAGGAAACATGCAAGAGAGGCCTTGCGCTCGCAACGTAGGTAGCGCGCACGAAGGTCACGACATTTTCGAAAGATTTTCAAATGTATTTTATAGAACTTAAATGAAAAGGAGTTTTGGTTTGGATATTTACGTTAAGCATTTGATAATGAACATTGACTACGATAATTTGGAATGGGAAATTGATGAGATATGGAATACAAGAAATGAAATGGAATTTGTATATGTTTATAAATGATTATTTTGTTTAATGCTCATGTGGCTCACTTTAGAATGCTAGTGATAAGAATACGATGCATCGTATGGTTAAGAACCGCAGAATGATAATGATATTGATGAGATACATGAAATGAAATGTGAAAAACCGTATTGGCATTATAGTTTATAAATGGCTATACGGAATACGTGTTGGAAAAGGAAAAGAATAAGAATACATAATCTATGGTATCGGCATAATAGTTTATAAATGGCTATACGGGATACACATAGGGCCCCAATTCTTATCGTCGAGTTCTTCTGAGTGCCACTAAAGCTAAAATGTGAATTGTATTAATGTTTGACGATTTTCAAATCGTATTTACTTGATTCTCTTGCAAACTCTTGTTATGTTTTATTCAAATGTTTTTTAATACATTTATAAATATTGTTTTCAACTTCGGTTGAAGCATCCACTGAGCAAAGTTTGCTCAGCGAGTTTACCTGTTTAAACTTGTAGGTTGAGGAGTAGTGGATAGAAGCCTATCGCAGCCAGCTGTTCTCAACAACAACATCATCAGTCTTTTTGGTATATAATTATTTTGTAATAGCTAGTCCTGGCATGTACATAAATTTCCTAAGGATGATTGTATTTCTGTAATTATATTTTGTAATCAGAATTAAGAATATTATGTGGTGTTGAGGTGTATTAGTTTCGATAGATTATTTATGGATGTTTGTGGTTATATTATGCATGTATTAATATATTGAAGTGCGTGTATGATGGTTAAACGGAGGAGGTTATAAGGATGCTTTATTTGAAGTGTTGATTGAAATATCAAAGTAAAAGTAGGTTGTCGACTCAGAAACCAAGGAAAGTAATGCTTCTTCTAGACTCATTTATGGGCCTAGAAGGGGTATTACAGGTTATAGGTAAGCTTATAAGGGGTGTTACAATTTTTGGTATCAAAGCATCGGTTTAGTCGGTTCTAGGATTTGATAAGTTGAATTAAAAAAGCATAACATCTAGATATAGGATTTGGGTACTTAATAGATAGGAATCTATACATGGTATATTATATGTTAATGTATGATTTGGTTTACTTAGATAGAATGGCCGAGCAAGGGAGAAGCAAAGACAAGATACCAGTGATAGAGATTAGTAGCGACTCCAGTGGGACACCTAAGAAGAAGAAGACTAAGGTAGTTGTAGATCAAGAAGAGATTCAGAAAGTGTTAGCTAGGGTTAGAAAGTTTACCCAGGAGAACCAAGAGATGCTAAACAAGATGAGAGAACTGACCCAAGAAAGTCAGGAGTTGAGAGCTAGGGTGAAGTTTTGGGAAGAAGAGGGAGCTAACTGAGGATCAAATTCTATGCAAATAGACCGACAGTCGGGAGCTATTCCGAAGCGTTTGGTGGCTGTAGATTATGACTTTTGGATTGAGCCAGATCCTAACGAAGAGAAGCATACCTCAACTAGTTCCATGGCATCAGCTCATGTTCGAGAGTAGTTAGTAGTAGTAGGTGGTAAACTTTTGGAATGTATTTTGGGATGTTAACTAGTAACTAGACTAATGGAATTTTGCTGTAAGAAAGTATGCTAAGGGTGAACTTGTTATGTAAAATATTTCGTTATTAATCAAATGCATGTGCGTAGTTAAAGATTTGTGTACATGCCAATTAGGAATTCATTTAAGTTGTTGTGTTATGTTGAGACTAGCTGCTATTTGTTTATTCTTTCTTATTGTAGCAATGTCTGAAGAAATTGAATCACAGAGAGCAGTTCTAGATGAGGTGGAGTCTCGCGCCTCGGTCCAAAGTTTAGCAGGAGCTCAAGAGCCTCCTATACAACCTGAGCCAGCACCTGCACTAGCTGTGCTTGGGGTCGGAATCCCTGACCCAGGCGAGTATCTTCGAAGGATGGCTGAAGCATTTCAGCAAATGGTAGAGAGAGCCCCTACAGCAGTAGCAGATAGAGACCGACGTCCGCCCATTGACAAGCTTCGCAAGTACGGAGCTAAGGAGTTTAGATCAGGACGTGAGGAAGGAGCTGAGGAAGCTGAGTACTGGCTAGACAGTACTAAATGAGCACTAGATCATTTGAGGTGTGCTCCTGAGGACCTAGTGATGTGTGCTACGTCACTCTTGGCTGGTAAGGTGTATAATTGGTGGGACTCGGTTCAGCAACGTGTCACGCCTGAGCAGCGAACTTGGACATTCTTTGAGAATGAGTTCCAGAAGCACTATATCACGGTCTCCTATCTGAATGCGAAGCGAGATGAGTTCATTCTTAGGCAAGGGAGGATGACAGTCATAGAGTATGAGAAGGAATTCACCCGCCTTAGCAAGTATGGAAGGAAGCTAGTGGAGACAGAGGAAGAAAGATGTCATAAGTTCTTGAATGGATTGAACGATGAGCTGCAAGTACAACCAGTGGCTATGGGATTTACGGAGTTCTCCAAGCTGTTGTCCTGAGCACTTGACGTTGAGAGAGTGAAAATGAACCAGAGGAATAGGCGTCAGAGGGTGCAACAGAAAATAGATCAGTCCCAGAGTTTTGGAGGAGGTCAGCCCTCTAGAAAGAGGTTCAGAGGAGGTAGCTCAACCCAGTCCAGAGGTCGAAGCTAGGGTAGAGGAGCTACCAGAGGATCATCCTATTCTTCGACTAATGCACCAGGAGCCTTAGGAGGTTCTGGTAGAGGTAATCGCGGAGGTAGAGCTCGAGGATCAGAGTCAGTAGCAGGCAGCACAGAGATTATCCATATCTTGTATGCGAGACTTATGGACGCAAGCATCTGGGAGAGTGTTGGTACTCACCAACGATATTGTTTACTGGGAGTGTGGCCAAGAAGGTCACATGAGGCGTTAGTGCCTAAGACTGCAGAGTGATGCACTAGCCCAAACGAAGCGTTCACAGCAACCTGCTGGCAGAGGCTGAGGTAGAGGTCGTGGCAATACCAATAATCAGAGGACTCAGTTTGAGACTGTTGATCGCCCTGGGACCAGTGCTCAAGCCAGGGTGTATGCTATGAAGACTAGGGAAGAGGAGGATGCCCAAACGTTATTGTTGGTACGTTTTCTATGTCTGGTAGACCCATTTACACTTTGATTGATCCGGGTTCGACCCACTTATACATTTGCATGCTTGGGGATATTGTCAAAGGGTTGTCAGTGAAGTATGTTGAGTCTGGGATTTTAGTGACAACTCCATTAAATGATGGGGTAGTGACCAACAAAGTTGATAAGGATTGTCCGATAGAAATACATGGTGAGATTTTCCTTGGGAATTTGATGGAGCTACCCTTCAGAGAGTTTGATGTCATCATGGGGATGGATTGGCTACACAAGCACAAGGCCTTAGTTGATTGTGAAAAGAAAAGGCTAACCTTGAAGACACCGGAGGGTAAGGAAGTGGTAGTTGTAGGGAAGAGGCCAGACTATTTGCACAATGTGATATCTGCAGTGGCAGCGAAGCATTTGATTTAGAAAGGGTGCGGAGCTTACTTGGTTTGTGCCTTGGAAGTGAAGAAGATTGATGATGGAGTTCAAGGAATACCTGTTGTATGTGAGTTCCATGACGTATTTCTAGATGAGTTACCGGGGATGCCACCTAGGAGGGAAGTTGAGTTCACCATAGATCTGCATCTGGAAGCTGCATTAGTCTCGATAGCTCCATAAAGGAGTTAAAGGTTCAACTACAGGAGTTGCTTGACAAAGGGTTCATTAGACTGAGTATGTCTCCGTGGGGAGCACCGGTGTTGTTTGTGAAGAAGAAGGATGGATCACTGAGGTTATGTGTAGACTACCAGCAATTAAACAAGCTGACTATCAAGAACAAGTATCCACTGTCGCGTATTGATGATTTGTTTGACCAGTTGAAAGGAGCCGGGGTGTTTTCGAAGATTGACTTGCATTCTGGATAGTATCAGTTGGGAATCAAGGAGGAAGATGTACCCAAGACGGCATTTCGTACTCGCTATGGTCGTTACGAATTCCTAATAATGCCATTCGAGTTGACGAATGCCCCAGCGGTGTTTATGGATTTAATGAACAGGGTTTTCCATCAGTATCTAGATCAGTTTGTGGTGGTTTTCATTAACGATATCCTGGTGTATTCAAAGAACGAGAAGAAGCATGAGCAGCATCTTCGTATTATACTTCAAACTTTGAGAGAGAGGCAGTTGTTCGCCAAACTCAGTAAGTGCGAATTTTGGCTAAAAGAGGTGATCTTCCTAGGACACAGTGTCGGCAGAAGGTATTAGAGTTGACCCAAAGAAGATTGAAGCTATAATGGATTGGAAGCCTCCGAGATCAGTGACGGAAGTGAGGAGTTTTTTGGGGTTAGCCGGATATTACAGAAGATTTGTTAAGGGCTTTTCGGTGTTAGCTGCTCCAATGATGAAATTGCTTCAGAAGGATGTGAAGTTTTAGTGGAACGATGCCTGTTAAAGAAGTTTTGAGATATTGAAGGAGAAGTTGTCCAATGCTCTAGTTCTTACACAGCCAGTATCAGGGAAGGAGTATGCTATTTATAACGATGCATCACACATTGGTTTAGGATGTGTATTGATGCAAGAAAGAAAGGTGGTTGCATATGCTTCTCAACAGCTAAAGCTCATGAAAGGAATTACCCCACACACGATTTGAAGTTAGTTGCTATCGTGTTGGCCTTTAAGACATGGAGGCATTACTTGTATGGTAAGAGATGTCAGATCTACACGGATCACAAGAGCTTGAAGTACCTGCCAGGACAGAAAGATCTCAACTTGCGTCAGAGGAGATGGGTTCAGTTGTTAGAGGACTTTGACTATACCATCAACTACCATTCGGGGAAAAGCTAATGTTGTAGCTGATGCTTTGAGCAGAAAGATGATACAAGCCTTGAAGGCAATGAGGGAACAAGTGCTAGCAGAGAACGAAGATGCATGCTTAGCCGAGATGCAAGCTAGACCCTTATTGTTGCAAGTGATAGCTGAAGCTCAACAAAAGGATCATCAAATGCAATAGTGGATGAAGCAAGTTCAAGAAGGGAAGACTGACAAGTATTGAATATCGCCATGTTTCGAAGATCGGATAGTGGTTCCAAGAACGGGCAATGTAAGAGAAGCAGTTATGAGAGAAGCTCACAGTAGTCTCTTTGCTATGCATCCGGGAAGTACCAAGATGTACTTAGATTTGAAGAAGAGCTATTGGTGGCGAGGGATGAAGAGAAACGTCAACACTTGGAAATTGTCCATTTTCTTCAAAATTTTACATTATGGCCGAATGGGTTATGCTTTGAAATCTTGTGTTTTGATGTTTATATGATTATAGAACATAATTTGATTTGCAAATAAGTCATTTAAGTGGAAAGAAATCCAATTGAAACTAAAGCATGCAAAATTACCTAAAAAGACAAACTTTGGTGAATTTTATCTTAAAACCCTAATTGAATTTTGAGAAAGGGACTTTATTCCTTCAATTATACATCATAAGAGGTCTTAAAATTAATTTTGCAAGAAAAAAAATATATTTCCCCCAAAATCATGTGTTTGGGTTGAATGGTCTCTAAGGAAGAGTCATTTGTGCCACTTGTAATCCCTTAGCATTTTCAATGAGTAAATCTTTGAATTTTTGAATGAAACTTCACAATTATTTTTCCAACATGTAAAGGGATGTATATAGCTCATTTGGGGTACTTGGAAGTTCCTTGGATGGGTTGTATAACATCCATTTCAATGGTACAAAGTAGCCAAAATATAGAAATTACTATTCATATGGTATTTCACTATTCATATGGTTATTTTGGCACTATTTATTTTGTAAAATACTATTTATTTAGTCATTTTTCAAGTAAGGCTAAATGGTATCCAAAATCCATATGGAAATGTTTAAAGTAGATCCAAATGATCAAGTGTGGATTAAAGGAGCAAGGTTTACAATTGGTTACCATCCATTGAATATTGGTTTATTTGATTATCAAGTGCCATAAATGAACTTGAAACTAGTCATAAACAAATTAAATGAGTTGTAAATGAACTTTTAAATGCCAAAAGCTTTACTTGGTTGGGTCGAACTATGCGATAAGAGTATGATGCATCATACATCAGTCGCTTCACGGTACCGCTACCAGTTGTTGTTGTGCTGTAGCGCCAAGCTACTAATGATTTCTATTTAGCCCGGCCTATCATAACCTAAGCCCGGCTATTCTATGGAATGGAAATTTATTATATAGCCTGACCTACCATGACCTGAGCCCGGCTATTCTATGGAATGGGAATTTATCCAGTAGTTCCAGTACAACCGTACTGCAATTATTGGATTGAAGACCACCATTCAGTTGGCTTCGTTATCCCAGAGTTCTACTAATTACCATGTAAAGTGAAGTAAATAAAATATTACTTTAATAAATACATTTATTTATTTGCATGCATGAGTGGCTAAATCATCAATGTTCCTTTTCAACGTCCATCGATTTTCCAAATATTTATTTTACCTAATTTATTTTACATATTTATTTGTTTATTATGTATTATTTTCAATAGTTAAAGTACCCACTGGGCATTAGTTGCTCAACGAGTTATTTGTGTAACTCACAGGTTATAAGCAGGCACATTAGCTGTCACTCCTGTTTCCTTAATTTTTAATGATTAAGAATTAATTAGAGTTGATTAGAGGTGTTTACAATTTATTTGAGTGAGTAATGGGTCAATTTAGGTTATTTGATCAAATAATATGGAGGTGAGCTAGAGAATGTTTGTGTGTGGCCCAAACAAACTCAAATGAAATGCATGGCCCCATTTTAAATAAAACCCTATCATAATTTTTAAATAAGCATGTGCTTATTGGAATAAAATAATAATAAATAACAAAAATATCTTCCCCATCTCTAGAATTTTCTTTTCATTTCTTCACTCCCACCTAACCACCTCTTTTCTCACTTCTCTGTCATTCTCTTTTCCTCATTTTCATTCTTCCTTCTTTCCCTTTTTGACCTAGCCGGCCACCACCATTGGAAGACCAAGGAAGATATTAATTTTTACTTTTAAGAAACCTAAGGAAAAATTCAAGAATCTAAGGTAAGGAGGATTTCCCTACCTACATTTATCTTTTTGTTAATGGTCTCTTAAATGTGGTTAGAGTTTGTATAGGTCTTAAAGATCTCTTTCGATTTCTTGTAGATAATGTTAGATCTAGCTAGATCAAGGGTTAGAATGTGTGGATTTAGCCTAGAAATGGGAACCCTAAAAGTGTTGGGTTAGGATTTTGGGTTCTTCATGAAAAGAAGCTAAAAATGCTATGTTTTTAGGTGCTCAAGAAGGAAAGGAGGTAGACAAAGGCAAGAGCATAGCTTGAGCTTGGAGGAAAGCTTAAAAGTTTGAGGTTTGGTGCTTTAATCTCCATTTTCTTTGATTAAAGCTTGATTTCTCTAGTGTTATTGAATTTGCTTGTATTGTTGAAATGTTTGATTTGATATTTAAACATGAAAGTGTTTTCCTTTGAAAGTGTTTTTAAGAATGAGGTTTTGAAGCTTTGAAGAATGTTTTAAAAAGGTATTTTGAGTTATGAGATTTGGAAGTATGAAATGGAAGTTTGGCAAAAAGGGATTTTTCAGACGTGCAGGCTGTTTTTATAGTGGTCGTGTCTGCGACGAGGGAATCACGCTCACAACAGGCTTGCTAAGTGGGCATCGCATCCGCAATGTAAATTCTGGTTGCGACTGGAACTCTTAAAATGTTATCTCACTCGTGACAAAGGTCATTGCGTCCGCGATGAAAATTGAAAGATTCCAGTACCAATTGGACATTATATCTCGCATATGACCTATGAAAATGTCATACCCGCAACCTACTTTACAAAGTTACTCCCCACACTTACGCATTTTCTTATCCTCAAGCAAAGAATCAGAGGAAATCAATAACGACTCAACAAAAGTGCATCTGTACCACCTAGACTTAATGAAGAACTGGCCTCAAGAATAGAAAATAGTCATGCGCGTAGTAACAATTAAATATGCCCACACTTTCAAAAACAATTCAAAAATTATTAGACATGATGTGAATAAATACGTAATAAAGGATAAAATGAAATCAACTACATCGCCTCACTCTCCCACACACCAATCCCGAACCTTAAACACAAAGCAATTCTGCTTAAATGCAAGAATTTTCAACACACATGATGATTACTATTAAGTATTATTATTATCTTTTTATTTTTATTTTTTTAAATGCTATCAGGTGCATTTTATGCTCCATCCCAATTTTTACTCATTTGATTGCTACAAACTGACTTAATAATCCCTTTTTATTGTGCATTTGCACTTGTTTGGCTTCCACTCTCAAGGTGAATCCTATTACCAGGAATACCCCTCGAGTGGTACTTTGCATACTCATATCTTTTAAATAAGACATAGAAGTAGAATTATTAGGAATTTATAGTTAAGTTGCCAAGCTTAAGTTCAATCAAATGAGAGCATATTTAATAACAAAATATAAAATTAATGCATCTACACACAAAATGAATAAAACAAAACTGCTTTGTGCCCATAGTTCTAGACTCACCAAACAAAACAAAAGGCAACATCAGTTTACGCTCATAATTTCCTCAATACAAACTGACAAGTGCTTAAAAAGATCTCAAACTCAATTTACAATCATGCCATAGAAAAATTTTAAGTTCAAAACAAGGTACATTAATTGTCACCACAAGTATGACATCAACTATATAATTCCGTCATAGACCAGAAAATTGCTAGGCATAATACGGGATACACACCCTCCTTGACCGAAACAATCAAAGCACAATACAATCATATCCTTCCCCGTACTTAAGTGTTTCAATAGCAGTCATAATCAAGGGTATTAAATTAACCACAAAGGAACACAGTAAAATAAAATCTCAAAGACAGTATTAATAATTAAAGCTTAGAATAATTTCAGCAAAACACTCAATAAAAAACTCCAAACCCTCCCCACATTTAAATTGCACGTTGTCCTCAATATGATAAAAACCACAAATAAATATAAAGGGAGGGAGGGAAGGTAGCAAACATAACACAATAAAAGGGTGAGGGAAGGAAAGGGACTGCCCTGAAAATGCCGAAAATCCTAATGAACTGTGGGTATTTGGCGGAATGGAAGAAAAATGCTAGTGGTAACGATCGAAGGTGGCGAACAACTGCTATGTGGCGATGACAAAAAACTGTGAAAAGGAAAAACAATTAAATAAATAAATAACAAAAACAAAAATAAATAAATAGTAAAAATTAAACTTGGCTTGCCTTCCAAGAAGCGGTTTATTTAACATCTTTAGCCTAGGCATCATAGAACTCCGTCAAAATACAGCGTCCTCCCGTAGATCATATCGTAAGATACCACTACAGGATCTTTATTAAAGATGCCCTCAAGACTGGCTAGATCGAATAATTTCATGCACATCAAATCAACGACATTAAATTCACAAAAATATGTTTGGGAAAAATTCAAATTTAGCTCCTCGAGAAGACAGTATGAGGATTGTGTTGTCGATTGCAAAAAAGGATCTACACATGTTGAATTTAAAACTGAAAGCTCATGAATTGATCTTACGATTGAAGCCTCTATTACAAGTTCATCTATATCTTCATCAACTTCACTCTCTTTCTTATCAATTCCTACTTCGCATTTAGATTTCACTTCACTTTCCATTTCTATTCCTATCTCTCCACCAACCTCAAGAGAGACTTGCAAAGGGGTATGGTGACTAGTCATACATGCATTATAATTATAATCAGCCATGTCATTAAATAAATACATTAACTCATCATGACACATACAAAATGATACACTACCAGTGGAACTAAACCGATTAAAACACCCAATCTAGTGTTGGTTCATCTAATCCCCTAATAAACAATGTGTAAGTGTCCTATCTGAATAACCATGACAAGAAAACTCTCTAACAAGTTGATTAAATCTATCCCAAACAGCATAAAATGACTCATTATGTTGTTGACAAATGTCATCCAAAATTTTATGATGAGAAAACAGAAAACTCATAAATGAATGCAAAGAAAACAATTGGCTAGATTAATAAAAATTAAGTGGTCCTAATATCCTAGTTGATGCGGAACCCTATGACATTGAGTCTCAAACTCCAACATAAGATCTGATATTGAATTCCAACAATGAATGAAAACCACCCCCTATAACACCCGTTGCTTAAAGAAGCAAGAACGCTAATAAACGAAGGATTTGAAGGACCGAAATCAGAAGAACGCCACAACGAAGTTGATAAGTAGATCTGAATTCGTGATGCAATCCAAGAATTAGAGA
>CATIWJ010411335.1:0-28701 GCA_949640765.1 Croton laevigatus
AAATTAAGCTTATTATGGATTGAAGTCAAAGAAAAAGGTATTATTTTTATCACCTATCTATCTTTTTTTTTTTTACATAATTATATGTATTCTCCAATTTAATATATAGTTTTTCTTATATTTGATAGGATGCGGATGCGGATGATGCCGTTGTGGAATTTGAACTACCGTGATGATCTTTTTTTTTTTTTTTATTATGCTTATTATCGTTGTTCAATTTGAACTTGTTCTTATTTTGTTATTTTAGTATTGTTTTAAATTATAATTTAAGAATATTATAGATTTATATTTGAGTAATTTGAATTTGTGTTTGATATATTTTTATATTATTTTTTTTAATAATTGATAAACGAGCATTCGAGCTCGAGCGTCTCGTTTATTATCAAGCTTAAACGAGCCGCTCGTGAGCATAATTTTATGCTCGACAAATAAACGAGCGCACTCGAGCTCGCTCGTTTAATAAACGAGCCGAGCACGAGCGCTATTTTTATGCTCGTTTATTAAACGAGCCGAGTTCGAGCATGCCACTGCTCGGCTCGGCTCGACTCGTTTACACCCCTACATATAGCCCAAAGGGCCAAAAAAACTAATTTTCTTGCAAAAGTACTAATTTCGAACCAAAGTGAATTTGAATATTAGGATTTCAATTGTGGAGTAAAAATAAAAAAGAAAAGAATTAATTTGAAAGGAATTCATTTTATCAAAAATAGAATAATGAATTAACACAAGAAATCACATAAAAATAATGAAATAGGAACAATAAAATTAGAAATTAATTCCAATCGCATATTAAGGATGGCTAAGTGTGAAATAGCTGTTATTTTTCTCGTATTTAAGTGTTGTTCCTGCACAAAGATACCCAATGAAAATAACGTAAAAAGGAAAAATAAAATAATAAACTGATAATAAACAAAAATTGATGATAAACAGATTGTAAACTATCCTACAAAATGATTTTAAATCTGCATGATAAACTGTAAGACCTGGTAATTTCGGGAAGTGTACGGAGTATATTGTATTAAGTCACAAGAAAGACATTTATACACAAATACTGCTACAGCTAGACTGTACATTCACAATTCTAATAGAACTCAGAGACTATCTAATAATCCTCATCTAGCTAGAGTTCCGTTTAAAAGTAGCATATGTGTGTTAGGCTAATTGGTTTATTAGGCAACTGATGAT
Organism: Croton laevigatus; assembly: GCA_949640765.1. Taxonomy (NCBI): domain Eukaryota; kingdom Viridiplantae; phylum Streptophyta; class Magnoliopsida; order Malpighiales; family Euphorbiaceae; genus Croton; species Croton laevigatus. The sequence continues at coordinate 1,186 of CATIWJ010411335.1, forward strand.
AAATTAGTAGTCAACTTTTAATAATTTTATCCATAAATTGATAATAAAATCATGAATTTTTATTTTTGGCATTTCCATTTTCTTATTATTTCTTTCATATACCATGGAATATACTTTTTATAATTTCACTTTCATTGTTTAAAAGTTGTAATCTGGTAAACAATGCTATATGATTCTTTAATCTTAATATTTTCTATGTTCTAAAGTTAAGTTATTTTGCTGAGCAATGCCAAGTGAAATGCTAGCAATAGCATAAGTAATTTATTTATTTTCATCTCTGATGTTACTCAACAAGAAGAAGCACACGAAAAAATCATAGCATAGGTGAATTAATTTAATTTAGTATAAACTTCTTGTCAACATATTATATACTACAATTGTTATATTTGATTAATCATAATTCATTTATATACCTACATTAAGCTAACTATCAACTTATTGTTTGTCAGATGTAGCTATTGCGGCTATCAAAGAGAGAAATCTAGTTTCATTATTAAAGTGCTTGCTTTAAAAATATCGAAAAAGGAATTTTTATTGATGAAAATAATCAAAATCATAATTTTATTGACAAAAGGAAAATCATTCATGGCCTATAAAATTAAAATATTAAAAAAAATTAACTTTATAGAAAAATATAAACACTCATGTGCAACTCACATATTTGTTGCCTTTTAGTTTACGATAAATTTACAAAAATCTAAAATCTGTTAAGTTTTTAATTCAATTTCTAATGAGTTCATAAAATGTTTATGAATATTTCATGAACTATATTTGTAATAAAGCTTTGTTGGATAAAATCAATACTAGTTCTAAGTTGTTACTTAATCATGTGATTTTTCTTTACATAGATATACACGCACACAATTTACATACTCGGGAGAGGAATGCTTCAATTTAGTTGACACCAAAGAGCCTCGAATCTACGTCTCTTGAGTCTTATCCCTAATGCTTATTCATCTGGCTTTCCCGTCCCCAATTAGTTAATCATGTGATAGATTAAAATAAAACTGTTTGATAAAAAGGTTGATGAAATAATGATTAAAAATAAAAATAAAATGACATAAAACAATATTAAATAATTAACTTTTTATAAATATTTAATTATTGTATGTAATTAAATATAAAAAAATTACAATTTTATTCATGATTTTTCACATATTCTCTGATTTTGTACTTATATTTTAGAAAATTTAATTTATCAAATTAGGATAATATTGGCCTGTTAAAAAACCACACATTTTAGGTTAAGTTAGTTTCAAATTGTCATTTTAACCTTATTTATATTTTTATAATTACAAATATACCCTACCGTTGTCTTTAATAATTACCGACGGCAATTGCTGGCATCTTACCGACGAACTTTGCAAATCCCAGCGAGCTAGAACCCATTGACATTTTCTGCACCTATCTACACTGATTTCAGGCGGGTTTTTCATCGGCAAGGGACGCATACAAGTTTCCTTAGCAGAATTATCAACTCCATCTTGCAATTGGCTTGGCAAGAAACCTGAAGTGTCCATGGCAAATCAAGCAGTTACAGTGTCGTCGGAAGTGCTCGTTTCGTTTTGTGGATTGTGGATCGTAAGGGCTCGTTGGGATTGTGTATCTCGTTGAAATCAAAAGCAGTTGACCTCATGTCGATGGTGTCGATCTCTTTACCGAAAATATGGCCTTACGCTGTAACAAGAATTCAGGAGCAACTTTAATTACTAAAAAGATTTTGTACCTCTCAAACTGAAAATTAAAGATCAACTCACTTGTTTCCAGCATAAAAAATGGGTTCCATATTCAAGCCAAAAAGGATAAGGAGCTGTACCTGAACATTGCATTCTTGCATAAAAATCTCCTCGGCCTTTTCACATAAACCTACAGTGCCAAACAAACAGATTAAAAGCAAAATCCAATCATTCAAAGTAAAGAGATGATTTGAAGTTCGATTTTAGATGGTGGGATCGGTGTAGATCGATTTGAAGTTAGCCATTATAGAGCTTCAAAAGAGAGAACCAAAACAAAGTCGATAATTGGGTTACAGATTCCTCACCTCTCTTGTGAAATCAATCGGCACAGCCACCAAAGCAAAGGCAGTCGCGATGGGGTTTGAGTTCAGGTGGTGAGGTGCCGAAGTGTTAGCAATAGCGTGGGTTGGGATCGACGAAAGCTTCCAAAAATAGCAAATATTTGGTCTGTGTTCGTTCAATTTTTTATTTTTTTTAATTTATTAAAATAATATAATAATATATTGTAATCATATAATATTTAGAATAACAAAATAAGGAAATAACCATATGACGTAGTGGCTAAACGTGATACGTAACAATCTTAAGGTCTTGGGTTTAAATCTCATTGCGGACAAGGAGCTTGAGTTTGCTTCACCTTCCCTTTTAGATTTAGAGTAGATGTAAAATAACTCTGTAAAAAAAAGAATAAGAAAATAATGTAATAATAATATATTATAAAGGTTAAACTAGTAATTTGAGACTAAGTTAATGGAAAATGTGTGTTTTTTACCGGGACAATATTATCTTATCCCTGTAAAATATAGGGACAAAATGTTACATCTACAAAAATAAAGGGACAAAATTGTAACATATGTGAAAATTCAGTATAAAATTATAATTTTCCCTTAAATATATAAGATTAAAAAAAATAGCGGGTAATGTTATTTTTAAAGCAGTTATTGTTAATGCAAGAGCAAATAATTATTAAAGATAAAATTGTCTTCTCTTTGTTAGTTAGCTACACAATTTACAATAAGAATAATTTTATCCAAAATCAGATATATGCTTTGGCATTAATAATTTCTCCTCTAGAAATAACATTACCCCAATTAATTTACATATATCTAGTTTAAAGCACGTGAAAGTATCTTAGTTTATATATACCTCATTTCTCTAAAATTGAGAATATTTAATTTTTCACATAAATTGACAATACATTAATAATAAATAATATAAATAAATAAAACAAGTCTTTTATAAAAGATAACAGGATAATTATTAATTAGTCCTTGTATAATTTAGTTCCTTTATTCTATTATTTTTTTCCTTTTTTTTTATATATTTAAGTATTGAATTCTTTTACAAACTAAATTATAGAATATTTAAAAAAGTGAAAGACTAAACTATAAAATAGTTTAAAATGAGTGACTAAAACGTTGAAAAAGCATTCCCTCAATATTAAATTTTTTTAGTTTCTTTATTTTAAAATATTGTACTTTTTAGTTCTTAAAAAGACAAGATAATCAGTTTAAAAAAAAAGATAAAAATAAAAAAAATATAACATTACAAATACAAAGATAAGATTATATAATATGTAAAAATATAGGAACTAATCAATAAGTATAAAAAAAATAGAAATTGAAAGATAATTAATATACTTAGTTGTAATTCAAAGATAATTAATTTTAAAGATATATAAGTTATTTATTAATTTACTATATCTTTATTAAAAGATAAGTAATTTCACAGGTATTTAAATTATTTATTAATTTAATATTTTTTTTCACAAATTCATATGAGGAAATACTTTTCCACATACATAAATGGAAAAGCAGTTGTCGGACTTACGTCTTTAGGTTTTTAACTTTAATAGGAAAATGTGAGCATAAAACCAAATAAATACCGAAATTCAGCTTTTTCAATTAACTTTGTCGTAATAATTTGCCAACCAAATGCTCCCTTAGGAAGAATGCTCAATTTGGATCTTCAACTTGGCATCACTTTGCAATCATTCGGGACTTCTTTTTTTTTTTTTTTCATAAAGTGCCAATCTTAACCCATTTTAGCCAAATTTATATATTTTCTTATTTTCCACAACGTGTATTGAGAATTATTGTTCTCATTTTAATTTTTTAAATATCAAATGTATATTACTGTTAAATAAATATTCAATGCATATTGGTGGTCAAAGTCTCAATAAAATACAAATAAAATTGTGGTGGAACAATATACAAAGCACTAAAGGAGGGAGGGGTGGAGTACTGTTAACCTCCCTCTCTGTGTATTTAAACGGCGACGTTTCATTGATGTGATATCGTTTTATAATTTAGGCGTCTTTTTCCTCCTTTTTGCTTTTTTCCTTCTTCCATTTCTCACTCTTTCTTCTGAGTTCTGACTCTCTCTTATTCTCGATTTATCATCACTACTTGTGTTATCAATCTCTCTATTATTTTGTCAATTGTTTCCTGTTTCTATACAATTTTTTTAGTTTTAATGTTTTTAACGTAGAACTGTTCGCTGGCTCTTTCACATCTCCCATATCTATTCAAGGAATTTTATTCAAGGAGTTTCAATTAAGGTAATTGATTCATGTCAACAAAATCTAAATTTTCACTTAATAGTAAATTTTTTTGTCAACACATATATGTAATTGTTATTTGCATGCAATGGATTTTGAGATGAAATCAATTATTCGATTGTTCCGCTGCGGTTTTTGTCTTCTGATTTTATGGTTCTGATTCTTTTTGGTTTTGCTCTCAGTATGAATTTCAGTGTGAGCTTCTCTATTGGAATTGTTGTTTTGGTAAAGCTTGTGTTTAAAAAGTTATAACCTTATGACTAGTTTGGTTTCAGTATCAGCTTCTCCATTGGCATGCAATTTCTGATCCACACTATATATTTTTTTGTTTTATTGGAGCCCCTTAGGTTCTAAAACAATTTGCTCAAGACATGTTTGATGAAATGTCTCTTAGAAATCGTAGAAATTATGTTCATGTATTTTCAGCTCCAACAGAAAAAAAAATCTCACCTCTGGGTAGCTGCCCTTCCTTCACCATTATAACATTCTTGATACTGGTAGTTTGTCAAAACACGCACAAAAAGGCTTTTTATCTCTGCTGGAAATCGGAAAAAGTACACTTTATTCCACCAAGCTCAAGTTCTTTTTTTTTGGGTTCACCAAGCTCAAGTTCAGAGTTGTTACATTGTGTTATGTCATATAGCCCAAGATGTGAATTATTTTATGTTCCAATCTTTTATCTCAAATATTATGTTTACATTATTAAACATTAATAAATAGGGGAATATGTATATTTTGTCTCTTTTTTTGTTATTTTTCAAAAACGAACATGTTTCGGAATTGAAAAGAAAAAAAACTTCATTAAATCTTGAAAACAATTTCGATTGTTTTATTAATTTAATAAAAGAAAAATGGTTACAATAATTTAATAAAAGAAAAATGATCACCATATATAGTAATTGAACAAAACTTGTATAATAATTATACAATAATTGTATAATAATACAGTAATTATATAATACATGTATAATAAGTGTGGATTTTTTTTTTATATACTTATATAAAAGTAATATAACAATTGTACAAAAAATATACAACAGTATGTGTTTTGTTTTTTTTTTTATTTGTAACTTTTTTTTAAACAAATTAATTAAGTGTTTTTTTTAAAAAAATAAATTAATTAAATGTCCATTTTCCATGTAAGCTATCATTTTTAACATTTTTTGAATGAGATTTTTTTAATTATTTTAATTGTTGAAATCATTTTCTAAGATCCCTAATAAATGCGCCAGCAAGTGTAAAGTCATTTATTTTGTTTTCTTTTTTAAAGGGGTGTGGCTATTATATGAATGTTCGCATATGTGGTGGTTTTTCATTTTTTTTTAAAAATAAAATAAAATTATAGGTTGTTTATATTTAGTCCAAAAATCAATTTTAAATAGTTACAGTTTACAGTTTTGGCTCTATTTAAAAAATATTTCAGAAAATAAGTAAAACTATTGAGACTGTTAAACTCAACGATTCTACTTATTTTATGAAATATTTTTTAAATAGAGTAAAATTTACAAACTGCGACCATTTAAAATTGATCTCGGAACAAAATATAAACAATCTATAATTTTATTTTTAAAAAAATTAAAATAAAAAAGGGTCTGCATATGTAGAAGTCTGCATACAACCGCATACAAGCTTCACCCTCTTCAAAGATATGGGGTCATTTAATCTGTTAATATGTTTTCGAATTGAAAACTAAGTTGGAATCAAATGAAATTCCAATTGGGTTTTCATTAAACAATTAAAGAAATTTTTTTTTAATATAGTTATATTATTTCTTCATTTCATCAAACACCATATTATAACTGAAACAGAAATATAGGGTACAAATTTGAATGAATTAAGCACAAGATACAAAGATTTAAACAAAGTCATTAAATACTCAAATCACACAAAATAGGAAGGAAAAAAACTTAAACCCATAAAGCCTTCTTCTACTGTAGATTTGAATTTGCATTTGATACCTTAAACTTCCTCTAAAAAATCAGACCATGAGATGAGAAGGAAACAATAGTTTCATCTTGTAGAAGCCACTTGAAGATTAGTAGAAGAGAATGCAAGAATATCAATTTTTAACCCCAAACAAATCGATCTACAAATAAAAAATTTAGATATGTGAAAGATTATTGTAGATCTGAACAAAAAGGAATATACTCCAACCATTTAAAAGAACAAAGTCCTAAGAAATCCAAAAAAATAAAAATGAAAAATCTAACAATAAACAAAGGAAACGACAGAAAACTAGAAGAAAAACTGAAACAAGGGATGCTACCACGAGGGAAGCCATCCGCGATAGCCACAAAATCAAACCCTAAAAAGAGAAAACAAAAAACTGGTAGAGAGAAGGCGGAGGAAATAAAAGAAGAGAGATTTCATTAACCAACATGAATTCTTAGAATAATATTAATGACATTTTAGTAGTATGACAGTTAATAATGTCCATGTTTTATTGCTCTGACGAATTTTAAAAGAATTTAAAGCATTAACCATTGTACCTGGCAAAGAAAAAACAGCAAATCAAGGTGAAAATTTTCACAAATAGCTGAGCCTAACAGAAGAAAGCAGCAAAGAACTTCATGTCATAGGCAAGTTTGGCATCACAGTAAACCAAGCATGAACACTTTTAACTCAAAAGATGAAATTTATGGTGGCTATTGCTCTTTGGAGTCATCAAAATTTCAATTGGACTAGATTTTTTTTTTTTACTTAAATCCAATATATTCTTCATGCAAATCATTTTGATTTTTAGTTTTCCGTTTAAAAAGAGACTCAATTCTAATTAAATTCTAATTTTAATAAAAATTGTCCCAAATAACTATTACCTCCGTATTTTTTTATTTTTTACATTTCAAACAGCATGATTAGATTCAAGTTTTGTGTTAATAGTTTTATGGATTGGGTTAGATAGGTTAAAATATATTTAGTTAGTTATAAAATATGATTACTCTAATTAAGTTATATATAAATAATACTTTAATCTTCCTAACCCAACTCATCAAACTATCAACATCAAACTTGAATCTATTCGTGTGTTTAAAATGTCAAGAATAAAAAATTATGAAAGTGGTAGATGGCAAAATCTAATGAAGTTGAAGAACCAAATTGAACAATCTTCCAAATATTTATTACTCTTCTTAATCTATATATCCAAAGCTTAAAATGAAATACAATTAATTATGTTCTTTTCAGATGCAATTTGTGGGGGGACAGATAGAGCTAAATGATTCAAAATCTTACTAGTTCAAAATTAATATATTCAAATGAATATCATAGTCTAAAAGGAAATTGGTCAAAAGGAACTCAATTGCCCACAGTTGCATAATGATAAATAATGAGCCCCCCCTCCCCTCCTTTCCCTTTATACCCTTATTGAATAATTAACAAAAGCAAAACACTAATGTTCTCCATATAACGTATACCATTATCGTCTTCATCTCTAAAAATCATCATGTTGTCTCTTTGACCAACCATCATACAACTAATAATTTTCAAGTATTTCCTTTTCAATTTTCATGTAAAATTGAACATTTTATATTTTATATTAGTGTGAAATGTTTAGCAATTTTTTTTTGTACTTTCACTTTTTGGAGAAATGGAGGGGAGGGGGGAAGATTTTATAGGGTTTTAGCATGATAACAACATTTTTTAGTCTATATGTTTAATTATAGACTAATTATTTTAGGGGCGTTTAGTTGGGGGTAATCAGGAAAGAGAAAGGGAATGAAACCCTTTATGGTTGTTTGTTTGGCCTTTTTAATTATTCCCTTTATCCATTTTTAGTTTTGACTTTCCCTCCAATTCCCCCAAATTGATTCCCTAACCCCCCAAGGGTTTTCCATTCCCCAACCAAGTATAATAATAGTAATAAATATTATTAACAATAAATAATAATAATAAAATAAATAATAATAATAATAAAATAAATATTATTAATAATAATAATAAGAAGAAGAAGATAAATAATAAATAAAAATAAATAATAATAATAATAATGAAAAATTATAATAATACATAAATAATAATAATAATAATAATAAATACATAAATAATAATAAGAAGAAGAAGAAGAAGATAAATAATAATGAAAAATGATAATAATACATAAATAATAATAATAATAATAATAATAAATATTATTAATAATAAATAAAAATAATAAAATAAATAATAATAATAATAATACATAAATAATAATAATAAATAATAAAAATAAATAAATAAATAATAATAATAATAATTCTGATTCCGATTCTCTGCTTCAAATCAAACAGTTACAAAAGGAATTAGGGGTAAATTGGATCATAACTAAACAGGAAAAAGTATTCCGATTTCCTGTTTCCCTTTCTCCTTGTTTCACTTTCCTGATTCCATTCCATTTTATTTGCGCGAACCAAACGCCCTGCTAGTATATTTGGGATTGCCTACATGTCTATTCGTTTTTTTTAAAAGCACTTGTCGATTTATTTTAATTGTTCATAGCAACTAATAATTTATAATGGTTATTGATAATCGATACTCGTTGGTTGATAGCTTATTATATTATATTAGTATTTAGTAATATATTACTGTTAAAACGTAAAATTGTCACTGAAGATGTAGTTATGATTATGGTACAATTAATAAACTGTTAGTTTTGGTTTTATAATATAGTAGTATACTGATGAAAATATTAAAAATATTACTTTTCTCTCCTTTGAAGTTTTTTATTCATATTTCTTGATCGGCGGTTCCTACTTTGCTTTTCTTCTAATTTCTTTGTTTGTTCTAAATAAATTCTAACTCTGGTTAGAATACTTTTCAATAGTTTTCGTTTACCTGCAGTGGGTATTTTTGTTCTTGTCCTTTTATGGAGTTTTTGTACCACTCCTTTATGGAATTTTTTAAATAATTTTATGTTTAAATATTTTTATTTGCTTTTCTTATTTCAAAATACAAAATGTATTATTTTTTTTTAAATCTTAAATCTTCCAGTATATCGATGGAGTCTGGTAGTGTGGTCTACTCTTTCATCAATATTTGATTATTCCAATCTTTCTACGAGTTTCAACTGTCACAAGTTTTCTGAAAGATACTATATAATGTTCGGAAACATTATAGTAGACAATCATTTTTTTTCGTCTTATTCGAAGAATGACCAATTTTTACCTAAAAAATTAATTTTTTTCTACCAAAATTTCCAGTTCACTTTCAAATGAGAGATTTATATTTCTTATTTCTAGTATAAAAAATTATGTCGTGATTATTTTATCTATTAATTAAATTTCAATTTCATTTAAAATTAGGATGAAAATATTAATTGATTTTTATTAAATTATACTTTGTACATATTATTATTTTAAATGATTAAAATACAAATAATAATAAAAATTAAATTAAATAAAAATAATTTAATTAAAAATTTTAATAAGATTAATATAATCTAAAATGCAAATTAAATATAATTTCGCAAGGAGTGCTCCAAATAAGAGTTAATAAAATTAGCGGAGTTGGGAACTGATTTAAACATTTGCAGAATAATATAGTTAATGGTTTCTTATGATGAACTAGTGTTTCCAAGTCCTATATCTTCTCTAATGGGTATTCACAAACGAGTTAAGTTCATGCCGGAAAAAATTCCGTCGATCGACCAGATATTTCCGATGAACACATTTGCAAGGAGAAGCCCGTTATTTTAATCCCAAAAATTTGATCTCATTGAACAGGGAAAAAGAACTGGCTAAATGTTTTAATTAACAACTTATTGGATTTATTACATGCCTTATATATACAACACTACTATTACAAAGAAAAGACAAAATTCTTCGAATGTGGACATGAAAGATATTCTCCACATGCATAACATGACAAAAAGATTACAAAAGCTTCTCTTTTTTTTCCCTCCAATTTTCATTTATACTCAAAGTGAATTGATGTCAGTCGGAAAAAGAAGAAAAAAAATAAAGCAAAAGTAAAGAAGTAAGAAAAAAAACAGAATCAAAGGCCAAAGAAAATTCAAAAGAAAATAAAAGTAACTGCAGTTAGTACGCTGAGCTCCTTTGATTTTTTTTTTTTTTTGACCCACATAAAAGCTCATTCCATTCCAAAAATTGGTGTCTGAAACATTGAAAGATTCGATTTTGCAGATTGCAAATTATGTATAGATTGTGAAATCCATCCTCCATAACTGGAATTCCCCTCGTAATTGTTGCTGTTACCATTCAAAGCAATGGGTGCCGCGAATGGGATCGAATTCGAATCCAAACCCACATTCATCGTGCCCTGAGAAGATGGCTGAATTAGAGCATTCTTGGAACTATTGATTTGATATCCAAGAATGTTTGACCAGAAATCGGATGGGTCTTGTTTGACTGGTAATGCAAATCCTAATGAAGAGTTTGCAGCAGGGGGTGCAGCAAAGGTCACTGAGGATGCTGAGGAATGGTGATCTTTTTCATCAGCTGATGAAGTAGACTCCGACGAGTTCTTTGACTTGCCGGAAATTCCTCCGATGGGAAGATTGCAGCTAGCTATGCTTTTAACATCGTATCTACTCATGTCGAAATTTGTTACTGCATTTAGTCCTCTAAATTTTATAGCTGCAATATCATAAGCCTCTGCGGCTTCTTCTTGAGTGCCTATTTAATTGTTAATCAAGAGATAATAATAAATTAACTATTAATTGTTATTGCTTTAACTTTTCTACTTTTAATTTTTGAATAGCAGCATTTTAATTATAAGCAGATTAAGGACCTATATAAACAACTAAATGAATCTGCTTTTAAACAATGTCACAAGTTGAAATAAAAACTCACTGAATGTTCCAAGATAAAGATCTTTGTTGCCGGCAACTCTTCCTATTCTTGCTTGCCATCGACCATGTTGATGATGCCTGAAATACAACAATTTTATTAAATTAATTATTATAATTCACCTACATTGTATATCAAAATTACAAAGAATTCGGCACCCGGTTCGAATATGGATTAGTGGATATAGGTTATTTGGTGACCCGAAATCAAATGTTTAAATCCAAAAAATTTACAAAGAAAATTTATTACGTGCCTTGTCACGCCTCTATAAATAGATGCTCCTCTAGAGAAACCACTACTTTTCCTGTAATTATATTTTAAAAAAAAAATTAGTAAAACTCAATATTTAAAAAGAAATAAATTACTGATCAGTCAAGTTTTTACCTTCTTAACGAAGCAACAAATTCTTGCCTACTCATGTGTTTCATTTCTCCTAGTTCCTTCTGATAGTTAGAAATCTAAATTAAGCATAAAAAAGTTATGAGCATCCGATGATTTGACTCGACCCGTTCTAAGCAAGTATTTTTCCGAATTATATGTATGTTATTTACCGGAAAGTTTGTAGTAGTAGTTGGACCCCAGTACTTAAGAGCAGCGAGATCATAAGCACGAGCTGCTTTATCTTCTTTATCATACCCACCTGAAAAAAACCAATAGGAACCAAAATAATAAGTAGAATAATAATAATAGTATTTAAGAGAGAATCTAAGAAAGATTCTTAGTTAAAAGGAATCATATCATATAGCATGTGTTACAATGAAGCAAAATCTGAAGTCCAATCTGATCTGAAATGGATGATGCATAAATGATTTCATGAATAGAATTATAAGATCCCAATCCAATATTTAGTAAAAACAAAATGATGGGTTATTTGTTTAATGATGTACTTTAAATGGATAATAATCATAATTAATAATAACTTACCCAAATAAACTGTTTGTAAACAATTATGATATTCGTGCATCCATGAACAGCAATCATTCGTGAAGCAACAAACAAACAAAAACAGATCAGAATCTTCATAGTAGCAGAAAGAAAAATAATTGGAAAAAAAAAACAATTACATGAACAAAAACCTAGTTCAAAAGAATAAAGATCTATCTATAAGACTGGTCTAATCAGATGTTCAAAAAAAGAAAGAACCTTGTCTGCCTTTTCTACTCTGGCCTTCCCTTCTGCAGCTATTATCCCATAAATGAGCCTCATATCGACCAGTCCACCTGTGTCTGTATGTACAATGTTACAGAATCATAATTAAATTTGATTATTCAAAGATCTGGGTTTTTATTGAGATATTTTGTTCAATTTGAATAAAATAAAATAAAAAAAGTGGTACTACCTAGTAACTCCTCTGTAGATCGATGTACGTTGGCCAAAGGTATCAACAGTTTTTCTTGGTGCAGATTCAGCGAATAATGAAGGGGTTTGTTGCTTTTGGGTAATCAGGTTATTTACTTCTTGATTAATATTATTATTAGTAGTGGTGGTAGAAGGTGATGATGAAGAAGTTGAAAATCCACGAAGAAAACTAGCGGCTATGGATTTAAGCTCAGAATCGTATATTTCACAGGTGGCATCAGTTTCAGTAGGCTGAAACTGAACCTGCAGTGATGATGGGAGTGGTGGCGGAGGTGGTGCAGTGGTGGAGCTGGCTCCAAAAAAATCCTCGAGCTTTGGTGCAGTTGAAGCAGTAAACATTGACAAGTGAGTTGGTGTTGCCGGAGCAATAGCATCTTCTCCGAGTGGTTTTGGTTGTGCCCTACTAGTAGTACCTACACAATCGAAAACTAATTAACTATATAGTATATATTTAACTTTTAAAAAAGAATAATAAATCTATAATAGTAAAAGAGATCTTTAAAACGATAAACAATAGTAGTGTATATGGGCAATAAAGAATAATAATATATGCATGTTTGTGTAAGAAAGAGAAAAAGAAAAGGGTATTGACCTGAGGAAGAAGTGGTGGTGGCGGTGGTGGAGGAGGTGGTGGTAGTAAAAGCTTCAAAGAGAGAGAGAGGAGGAGAGTTGGAAAGAGAGAAAGCGAGCCAGTTGGGGTGATGAGAAGGAGAATCCATGGAAAGAGTTGGAAGAGAAAGGGGGAAGAACAAGACACAGATATAGAGGTAGAGAGAGTAGCACTGCACGAGGATCGAGAGGTTTTATTTTATGAAAAATTAACTAGAGAGTGCAAGTGGGAACATTTCTACGGGTTGACTGGGCGGTCTCTTCTGTCTCTCTCTCACTCTCTCTCTCTCTCTTCCCCCAACCATTATCTTCATTCAATTTCTTTAACTTTTTTTTTTTTAACACTATCTTCAAATTAATAACAAAACACAAATGTTTTATTTTTTTTTAACCCGAACAAATGTTTGATATGTTGGTGTGTTCGCTCCACTCGGTTGATTTGCATCATTCCACTAAATGAAAGAGTATGTGAAGCATTTTGGAGCTCGGGAAGCATGTTTGAATTCGACTTGTTTAGTAGAACAAACTCGAACGAGTGTTTAGCAAACTAAGCTCCAAATTGTTCACGAGTGTATTAGTTCATTTGTAGTCCTAATTATACCATCAAAATACTATAGGTTTTTTATTTTAATTTGTAGATCTCATGAAAAGTAATATCGCATATACACAATTAAAATTTACGGGTGAGCAAATTTGGTTTGGTAACTGAATCGAACCAGGTTAGCAAAATCAAATCAAAAATAGCGTTTTCTCTTTACTTGCAATGGTGATCTTTTCATCCATGGTCGGCAATGCTTCTTCCTCTTTCATGCAACCATGCTTCTTAAATCTGAACAAAAAAATAAGTTTTGACATTTTGTGAAAGACAATGATAGAAAGAGAATAGGGGGGCGTTTGGTTCGCGTAAGGAAAACATAATTGAATCAATAAAGGGAAACAAGGGAAAAGAAAACAAAGAATCAGAATACATTTCCCTGTTTAGTTATGCTACAAACACGGAATAATTTGCCCTCCGATTTCTTTTATGACTATTTGTTTTGAATCAAGGAATCTGAATTATTATTACTGTATTATTATTTTTATTATTGTTATTTATTTATTTATTTATTATTATTATTGTTGTTGTTATTAATTATTATTTATGTATTTATTATTATTGTAATTATTATTTATTATTATTTTATTTTTTATTATTATTAATAATTTTCTTTATTATTATTATTATACTTAGTTTGGAAATAAGGAAGGAAAAGGGAATAGAAAACTGGAGAGTTGGAGAATCAACTTAGATGACTTTGGGGGAAAGTTAAAACTAAAAATGGGTAAAGGGAATTATTAAAAAGGCCAAAAAAATAACCGTTTCACTCCCTTTTTCTTTCCTGATTATCCACAACCAAACGCCCCCTAAAATGAGTGAAGGACAAAAAGAAAAGTAGAATGAGAGGAGGTTTTTAAATTTTTTGAATGTTTAGATTCAGGTTGAGAGAGAAGGGATTGGGTTTTCTACATGAGAGAAGGAGCGGATATTAGTTGACTTGAGAGAGAGATGGAGAGAGTAGCGTGGAATTGGAATAGGTTTAGGTTTTCTAAATTTTGAAGGTATTTATACTAAAACGCATAGTATTATAGGGTTGGGTTGGGTTTCTCAAGCAGTTTAATTTTCAGACCCTTGAATCGTGAAACGACTAACCAATTGTGGTTTTGAGATTCCTATAATTAAGAGCTAAACTGACTAACTAGTTAACTGTATTTTCAGTTCGATTTGTCCAATTTTTTGGTTTCAATCTAAATTTACTTCTTTTTTTTTATAAAGGATAAAAATATCCTTGTCGTAATTTTACTACGAGAGAAATGAATCAGAATTACAGCAATTGTCGGGAAGACTGCCTACCCAGAAACTGTAAAAAAGATTACTAGCCCATCTAGATCTAAATATTTAGGATAAGTAGAAAATTAGAAGGACTAAAATAAAAAAGATGAACCAAAAGAAAGGGATGAACCCTAGAAATTGCACAGAGGCAAAATAAGATTGCATAGAGACAAAATAAACACTAAACAACAGACAAAAAAAAAAAATACAGCCAGCTTTAACTCCATTAATGGTTATCCGTGGAAACAAATGGGAGAATAATCCAATCCAAGGCTAGCCATCGACAGATTTGTAAAAATCCGAGTAGATCTGACTAACAGATTTCTATATCTGAAATTTTCCCACTCTTCAAGCTCCAAAAGTCTCGAATCGACGAACACCAAGGTGTTTAAGTTGCTAAACAACATAGATCTGTAGAAAACTAAGAGAAAAAACAAGAAAAGAAGAAGGATCTGGGCTACCACCGGTCAAAAAGGGACGACGGCAGCTCTAGCCACCATGGAAGAGCTTTTGTTAAGGGAGAGTTCTAAATTTATTTGGTTCGTATTTAATGTAATTAATGGATAAGGAAATAAAACAACACATAAAAAAAAAGAAATTTTATCTAAATTTACTTTTTAAATCTCAATTTTTTAAGTTCAATCTTAATCTTTTAATATCAAAATGGATTAGTATTGAGCTCAATCTTAATTATTTATATAAATTTTATAAATTGAGATTTTAGCTTAATTAATTGAGCACTATTGTGAACTATCCTGAATGCTCTTAATTAACTTCCAAATATACTTTAAATTAATCAAATCCATATCTTTATGTTGAATTTACTCTTAGTTTTTAGAATTTTATGATTCATGATTTGAATTTTAAGTTCGATACAAATCTCATCTCTATCGATACGAGTATATATGGTTAATCGCTTTTACACCAAATTTATATTATTCAGTTGAATCAGAAGCGAATCTATACGTTTTAGTCTTATTCATCGATTCTTAAACTTCATAGGAAGAAAATATAAAGAAAAGAAAAAATCTAAAATATGTAGATAAATAACTTATACATTTCTTTCCTAATACTTCAAATTTAGTTATTTTATTTCTCCATATTTTTTAATTTAAATTTCACTATTTAAAGAGTCTTGCATAATTATATTTATAACTACGTGTACACCCAGGTGATCCGCAAATTATGCAATTTTTAAAGAAAATCTTGCATCAATTGTTTTTAATATATATATAACCGATTATATTCTTAACCATTCAAGAATTGAAAGAAAAAGTAATTTAATTATTACTTTGATTGATTTTGGACAATAAAATGTTAAACAAAATAATTGGGTTTAAGCGGAACATTCTAGAATTTAGGGTGAATATTGTTCCCACCAAGCATTTCAACTGTAATGTAAGCTAAGATCGTGATTTGGACTGTTGAAAGTGACCTTTGACTTGTAACTTTGATATCTTTAGTAGGCCCATAAAAAATTTAGAGGCCTTTTGGGCTCCGAAATTCAAGAAGTTTGATAAATCCTATTGGATGGGAGATTTTTAAAATTTCATCACTTCGGACTCTCTATAAAAGGCTTTCATCCTGCACCAATCAAAACTAATCATATTTTAGACTTTCAATAATATATTCGAAATGACTATAATCATGCATAATTTTTTTTTTTTACATAAAAGAGACCACTAATCACCAGTAACATCGTGTGTACAGATTTTTAATCAAATGTCTAAACCTCCAAATTTAACTTTAAAAGTTGACTAAGCATGTAAAATTATCATTCTGCCACTATAATTAAACATATTCAATATTTTACACAAATTGCTCTGATGTCTACATTGAATACAAATATTACAGCTGGAACCCCATATATCGCATCCTTAAAAACCTTAGGTTTTACAATATTGATTTGGGAACCAATGACTCTGGTAAGAACTAAATTGACATTAAAAATGAATACACATTGATGACAAAGTTATATTAATTACACTGATTATTGACTTTCTAGATATTTGTAGGGTTGAGCAATTTTTTCCGTAATCGACAATCCGGGTTTGAACAATGTCAGTTCGGGTTTGTAAACAATGTTTGGATTAGTTTGTGGTTTTAAAATTTAGTGAATGTAAAAGTTTCAAGTTAAAATCGAATTAAACAGCCATTTATGGATCAACCAAGCTTATGTAAAATGATTTAGTTTTGCTGAAACAAAATTTCCAGAATTCTGATGCTCCTCCAAGTCATGATTGTGAGTGTCCCTTTCCGATTTTCTGTTGATCTCAACTATGTTGATTTAGAGACAGAGTTCAAGTAGCCCTTTTCCCTTTCCAGTTTTCTTATTTTTCCTCTCCTGTCTGTCAACTATCCCTTCATTTCGCTGACTGCTGGGGGCGGGTTACTGGCCACTGGTAGAACAGAAGTCTTCTTGCAACCGTGAACCGGTCCCTGACGGACGGTGCATGAACTAAATACAGACCAAATTACATGTTAGAGAGAAATTTAATAATGTATATGATGCCAATTTTATCAGATGACATTTAAAAAGAAATAGATTTAAAAATATTTCAATATCATATATTATTCTATTAAATTAATTAGTACCATTTATTATTCTTATCTACATAATTATTATATTATAAAAAAGTGAAAAATGTGACACGTGTTTGAAGGAGAATTAACAATGTTGAAAATTTCGAAATGCCCCAAAACTCCCCGCTTGAATTGAAGGAAAAGCGTAGAAACGCCCAAGACTCGCCAATTGTCGTTTCTGGTCGCTTTAACTTTCTTTGTTCCTTTGTGATGATGGGTCAAAAATTTGAAACGCTTTATTTATTTTATAATGTTAAATAGAAATTGAGGAGTGATTGTGTTTTTAAGTTAAAGAAAGGAGTTTGCTCGTAGGACCAAAACAAAAGTAATGATTCAATTCCGTGTACCCTTTAATTCCCTCTTGCTTCCCACTTTCATGCACCCACTCTTTTTTCATTTCTATGAGGGTATGTAGGCGTTTCATAAGCTCCTTTTAAGCATCTTTTTACTTAAAATAACTTAAAATTCAATATACTATTTGTGGACATTCTCTTCAAAAGATGGCTTATTAAGGGGTTTTGAGAGGGGGTGCAGTTCGGAAATAGTCTTAAATTTGGACTTTTATCTTATGCTACCTCTACCTCTATTTCTAAGCTTTTTCTATATTTGGGATCCTCACGAGTTCAAAGGAAGAGGTCGCCCTCTCAAGTCAAGGGTAGAGGTCGCCCCAGCAACCTCTCCACTGGACCGATGGGCCCAGAAAATCTACAATCCGCTTGGGCCTGGCCTTACAGCCATTGGGTCACCTACCACTCATGTGGCACTACCAAAGCTCTCCGCGTGGCACTATCACATACCATACCCATACCACCTATTGTTGACGTAATAATGCTTTATCCCCACTATAAATAGCTCTCAGACATCATTAGGCACTCGGACACTTTTTAACCGTTCACTACTTATTTATCTTGGCTTTATTTTAGCGTATCAAATATTTTTATTTTTACATATGCAGCAAAATATTATTTTTTTCCATAAGTGCTTTTAAAATGTTAGAATTAAAATATAAAAGTAATCCCAAACTCTCTATATAACCCATAAACTACAATTACAAACCAAATCAATCTATAAAATGAATTTTTGAATTACTCACTGTTCCACTTTAATTGGCCTGCAAATACTTATGCACACCTATTAAAAAGTAATTAATTTTGTGTCAATTCTATAAAATAGTTATAAAAAAAAAAACTTACTAATACCCTTATATCAGTTATTTGGTAAGTTAAAATATAAAGTTTTAGATATCTTAAGAAAGGAAAGTATAGGAAAAACTATTAATTATCATGAAAATAAGCCACTTAAATGGAGATTAGGCCGCTTAAAATGGAATAGTGGGAATATTTTTTATATGAGCATGATGTGGGACATCTCATTCGTGCCGTTTTAATTATTAATTAATTCTTTTTAGATCATTTGTTAAATTATCTATATTATATCTTGAAATTAAAAGAAAATAGACGCAATTCATAAAATTTATTAAATTTTAAATTTAACAGTATAAATTATTGGAGAAATGTAAGTAAAGGACAGTATTTGAATTTTATAGTATAGTAAATGTCAATTTTCTTCTATAATAAAGCAAATAGTATATTTAGATCACTAAAAATCATAAAAAAATTTTATACCCCTCTTCCTTTTTCTTCTAACTATAAATTATAAATTAGAAAAAAAAATTTAAAACAGAAAATAATCCATATATAAATATTTGTATATAGAAATATTTATATATTTATATACAAATTCTTATATGTATATAGGTATATAAATTTTTATTTGTATATAAAGATAAAATATAAATATATAGAAGTATATAAAACTATGTATATAAAAATTTGACCATATATATAAATATATTTATGTAAAAATTTGTATATAAGTATATAAATATTTTTATATGTAGATATTTATATTTTACTATTTTGTTTTCAATTTTTTTTAAATTTTTTAATTTTTAATTTTATACGTAAAATAAAAAGAGAGGTATAAAAGGAAATAAAAAAATTACTATTTACTTAATTTTTTTTAAAAGAAAAAATTTCTATTTACTCAACTCTAAACTTTAAAAGTTTTTATTTACCGACTTACCCAAAAACCAGTGTACCTAATATGTCATAGAAATAAATTTTTATTTTTAAAAATTGTAATACAATTTTATTAATCTATACACAATCCAACTGCTAATTTCAAGAGTGATTTTTTCAAAGATATTTTTAAAACAATCCCTTCGCTTTTGATATTGTTGGTTGACGGCAGTCGTTAAATATCCTATAGTTTTAGTTAAGAAGATATTGACTGAAAAAATATTGAAAATAATATTTTAACCCCTCTCTCTCTGTCTCGCATATTTCCATTCCCCGCACTGCACCTCTTTTCCTTGGCATCTCAGAGCCGAAATTGCCAAGCCTAGCCCGGCCTAAGCCACTACTTCACAATCAGTTGGCTTTCTAACGAAACTAGACTCAAAATGAAAAAGGCATGAGATTTGAGCCAAGAGGGAGAGGATTACAACATATTTTTAACCAAACCTAAGACTATGTACTACTAATTGCATACTCACTCAAAAGGAAAAAAAAAACAAGCAGTCTCTTATTTCTAGAGGTTAATATTAGGCATTAATAGCTGACTTCAAGTGTTCTTCATCTACTGTGGAGTAAACACAGCCATTGTCCACAAGAGACTGCACTTCTTCCCTGTCACCCCAAAGGAACTGAACATATTAGTGAAATTATTTAGAAGTTGGGATTAACAGAGAGAAAGTGAGAGAGAGAGAGAGAGAGAGACTTGAGCTTCTCCATTGGGATGTTTAATTGACCGGCAATAACACTAAGGTGTACACCATTCTCATTATCACTGAAACAATCAATTAACGACCAGTAGTTCATTAATCAACAATATGTTAGGAGTAAAATGTTTTCTAAAAAAAATGGGGTGCAAAATGAACAAATAAACACAGTGAAATTGTTGTTAATATAAAAAATACACAATGACTTTTTTAGAGCATTGCAAATGTTAACATGGATTGTGAAAGATGAGTTGTGCAAAATGGAATGATGTGCATGAATGTTTATTTATGGAATGCTTCCTCTTCCATTCCCTATTTTCTTTGCTATTCTAAGCCCACAATTGACTATACCGTCAATCAGATAACAATATTTAATGTGAACATTGTCTGACAAAATCCTCCAAAACTAAAAGGTTCTCTAGACAATGCCTACTTACACATCAACTTGAAAATCAAATAGACCCAAGTATTGGGGGGAAAAGAATAAATCTCTATAATTTTTTTCTAATGTGACAATCGAGTAATCCATATTAACATTGGAGATGTTCTTATATCTAAGAACTACGATAAATACACACAATGTGATGTATTTGAACATCAACTAGACAATGCCTACTTACACATCAACTTGAAAATCAAATAGACCCAAGTATTGGGGGGAAAAAAATAAATCTCTATAATTTTTTTCTAATGTGACAATCGAGTAATCCATATTAACATTGGAGATGTTCTTATATCTTAGAACTACGATAAATACACACAATGTGATGTATTTGAACATACAAACACACATTGGTAAAAAAAAATGGGTACAAAAAATACAAGCACACATGCCTGTGCAAAATATTTTCCCCATAAATAATTTGCTCTTACACACTTAAATTCCATCCAACATCAGCACAACAAACTAGATTAGATATTTAGTATAAAAATTGACGCTTGGCAACTAAGGAAAGAAAAAGACGCTTGATGCTTCTATTATCCCCAAGGCTCCTAAACTAGCAGTTTGCTTCATGCCTTGGTTAAATTAGAAATCTTGATCAGCACCAACTAGAGCACAAAATGCAGTAGAAGTTAATGCTTATAGATGAAAATGCAAAACATCAGAGAAAAGAAACTCATGGACTAGCTCAAAACGTCCAATCAATCAGCATTTTCTAGGAAATGAGATCTCCGGAACCCATCCAAAACAAAGTTCCCCACAATTCCTAGTTCCTCAATTTCTCAAAAGGTTTATCTAATATACTAACCTGGCAACCTGGAAGGTTTACGGAAACTCAGGCATTCCAGTATATCACAATGGTATCATCAAAACTATTATATGTCACGTTAGGGTGTGAATTGCAGAGTGAACCAACTCAATTCAATAATCACATAGATCAAGACAGGAAATTTAGGGAACTTTGATACGGTGTTTCTATGTTAGAAGTAAATTATGCAATAAAACATAATGATTTAATTATCAAATTAAAAATGAGAAAAAATGATGATATCCGAAATAGCTAGTGCAAGAGAGAAGGCACAATTAGGTGGGGTTTGAGGATACTAAATGCGACTCACAGGTAAAGTGGCTGCTGCAAAAAATTCAATATCATTTGACTCAGATTGTTCGCTCCATCAGCAGAAGACTGAAACACAATAAGCTGAGAATTATCCAAAAGAATTCATTCACCAAAAGAGAGAATTTTCACCAAGTGAGAAATGTTACTCCATTTTGCGGGGCTGTTTGGTAACCTTGCAAAGGAGTGTTCATGTTCAAACTTGCCATCTGGGGTTGGGGCTGAGTTGGGGCTCCCTGTATCTAGTCAGGGCAGGTTGTATATGTTTCATTAGGAAAACTCAGTACATGAAGGCAAAAAAGGTAAAAGCAACATTATTACATTTAAAAAACGTTTAAAAGAGGAAATTTAGACCATGATTAAGGTCACTACGCCAATACCCTTATACGTGTATTGTAAAAATGCACATAAACACACTCGATGAAGTGGCTTGTAACCTCATTGAAGTCAGAGATAGGCCTGAAACAATAAAGCTTGAAGATAAGATTCTAAAGTTGAATATTGCATGCGTAAAGAGAAAAATACAATAATGGAAAGTTATCGATATCAATTATTCACGGAATAAATGAGCCACCACAGGGAGCTTGGTATTGTCAAAACAAACAGTTTTCAACAACATGCAAACAAATCTAGTTAAACTAACTATGAAGAGAACAAATCAAAGTGAGTTGATTTCCCTCCCCATGAGTAATACTTCAGACAAAATAGAAATGGTAGTTGGATAATTTCAAAAATGAAATGTAGCCAAAAACGAAAATCTTAAGACATAGTAGTGTTTTTGATACACAAAATAAAACCAATTTAATGGTCTATAATCATTGTCCAAATTCAAAAGTATCAGTACATATCAAGGCCAGCTACAAAAGAAAGCGATCAGAAAACATTGTGGCGTGACTTGATTAGACATTAAATTGAGTAGTTGGAATGTATTTGGCAAACTAATGGCCAATCCAATCAGACATATAACTCAACCAGCTAATTTTAGTTTGCAGGAAAGGTAAAAAAACCATCTAAACCATTGTAAATCATATACCTAAACTTAAAGGCCCCTGTGAACATAGAGGTGGAAAAATTAATATTAACAAAAAAGCCAAAAAAAAACAGGGGGGACTTGGAAAATTCAATAGTAAATTCAGGAGGCAAGTTCATTTAATTAATTTCAAAGTTGTAAAGAAATTCAGGATTTATATATGATGCATTAAATATCAATCATTTGAGATTTGATGCTGAGACACTAACACGAATGCAGACACGTTGCTAATAAGGACATGTTAGACTGATTCTTTCCCCAAGTGAACCTAGTTGATCTAAAATTAACAAAAGCACAGAAAAAACAAAAGACATACCTAATGGAGAAAGCATTTATGAACCTTCTGCCTTGCATGCCTCTTAAGTGTCCATGAACACGAACATAGTTCCCAGTTCTATTATGAAAAATTGATAACAAAGCTGATATCAGGCATTAATTCTAAAACAGTAGAAATAAGACCTCTCCAAACACCGTATAGTGTTAAAATGACATTCAACCAGAGATCTAGAGTATTAATTGTCCCTTTGATAATTGAAAAACTAAAGGTAATTTGAAGAAAGCTCAGATGCTGCATTAGCAACTTCAATTTTGAACTTCCAGGCTAAATACCAAGCATTCATTTCTTTCCTTACGTGATTCAGTCTACATTATTTTTTGCTGGTATATCAGACAACGAAAGAAACTTTTTCTAGGTCAATAAAAGAAACCAAACAAAAATACAATTCATCCAAAATTTGTTCAAAGAAAACATTAGTGAACTTTTAAGAATAACACGAAGCATAGTATAAGTGCAAACAAAGAGATATACAAGATCCCCTCCACTTCATCAGTGTCTACACGCTCTTGGACCCTGTAAAAACGCAAACATACACAATAGAATCATCATATGAGAAGCTAACAATGTAAACAATATCATGTCATGAACTACATATTAAATGGAAAATAAACAGCCTTTATTTTGCATAAATGAGTTTAATGTGTAGAAGTCATATAAAAATTGATACAATATGATATGGCAAAGATGAATTCCACAAAAAATCACGGAAATTCATTACGATCAAACAAACAAAGCATAAATGTTGGGGAAAATAAAAAAGAAGAGAAAAACTTACCATCTGGTACATTCAATCTGCCCTGTCCCATCATCTATAAGGAAGGTATACTCGCTAGCTTTGTCTTCCTTTTGGCATACCCTCCCCACTATTGTAACCTAAAGATAACTTAATTCAGAACCCTAATTTCAAGTCAAAGTGAAGAAAAAGTTGCAAACAAAAAAGTAAAATACTATCAAAGTCGTTACAAAACTTACAACATTCACTTCAACGCCATCAAGAAGGAAATTGGATTCATCATTACTAGGTAGCTCACATATCTGCCTCACTGTCAATGGGAATAAGCACCTATTCTCGCGATTCTGCGAAAACAAATAAAAACCCTAAGATTCCCTGCCGTTGATTGAAAATAACAAAATTTGACGCTCGATTTCACAACCCTAAATAACCGTTGAATTGATTAGGGATATGGAAAAAGAGCATTATTCGTTTAATATTTCAAAAGAAAAATTCATAAATGACAAAATGAAAGAAAGGACATACTCTGCCGGAAGAAGAGAAGGAGGAGGAGAAATCCGACGGCTGGGTGGTCTGAGAGGGCATGAAACCGCCACCCATGAAAGCTGCTGCGCTTCCATCAAATTCGCTGCTACGATACATTTGCTTTGCTTTTCTTACTCACTTCTGGTTCCCACTTCCTTCAAGAACTTGAGGTTATATGAATTTGTGCAATCGTGTTGAAGAAGCGGAATATCGTATATTAAACGTTCCCGCCAATTTTATTTTGACATAATTTCGTGGGAAATTTTTCCTTTTTTTTTATATTAATAATTTAATATGCTATTTGAAAACAGCGCTGCGCAAATGTTGTTTGGTTAAAAAACCGAACCAAACTGGTTCTATGGATTTAAATGAGTCGAACAGTTGATTAGTTATTCGACTTCGGCTTGACTAAAATTCTAAATCAACTAGCTCAATTATTACTAGAGAAATTTCGATTGAGGGAGATTCGATGATAGTCATTCAGGCTCTACGAGGTCAGAATGTGGAAGATGTGTCCGCTTTTGGTTTGGTGATTGATGATTGTAGGCAATTGGTGTCTTCTTTTGTTAATTGCTCTTTTTCGTTTGCTCGTCGTAGTGCTAGGTAGCTCATACCTTGGCGGCTTTAAGATTGAACTCCACTTCTCCCTTTTTTTTTTTGTTGAATCTCCTCCATGTACTATTGTAAGTTTGTTTTGCAAGATAAGAGTTAATGAAATTCTATTCATTTTTCAGTCAATAAAAAAAAAAAAACTAGCTCAATTATTAATCGAATCAAGCTCGATTCGAAATTTAAAACTCAAGTTTATTTCACTTTTATTTTTGTTCCAAACACATTTTTTGTATCAATATTTTATTAATTATGTTTAAATAAAAATTTATTGTATTATATTTAGTAGTCATGCCCGTAAGACGCTTTGTGCAAACAGAACATTTGCACATGACCTCATTTTTTAGAGCTTCTAAATTTTAAAAAATTAGAAAAAAATAAGATTGTGTGTGTTTTAAGAATTGAACTTAAGATATGTAATTTGTTTTTATCAAGCATTTTTCACCGAATCACTCTCAAAATACATATTTTTTATTCACATATATCATAATTTTTATAAAATCTAACATTTAACGTTTAATTTTAATACTTTGCACATGAGCTTTTAAATTTATGAGACAGCATGTTAATAATACTCGATTCGTTTCGTTTTTTCAGTCGAATCCGTCATTTCTCATTAATAATAAGTATAATATTATTAACTCTTAAAATACTAGTATAATATTTTAACACAATAATATTAGTCTGGAGTGAATAATTATACAACGGATCCAAGGTGTTGTAACAAGCAAATCAAATAAATACACGTGGCACTAATATAAAATTATAGTAAAAAAATAGACACATGAATGTCTCTCTTCCTCTTCATCTTTCTCTCTCTTCCTCTTCCCTACTCCTTCCTCTCTCATAAAATTCCTTGTTTAAGTTGAATCAAAAATTTCTTTGAACCGAAAACTGCATTAATGAATGTTCAACTGAAAATAAAAATGCAAATTCAAGAATTTCCACCATTTTTGTTGTTCATGTTTTCTCATGCTCCTTCCCTCTCTTAATGGTCAAGAATGAGAAAGCCAACTATCCACTTGTGTAACTCGAAAAACTGCTCACATAAGTGTCTTCAGGAATGACAAAATCCCAGAAACTTTGACAATCGCATAACAAATGCAACAAGCTCTCGCGACAAAACCCACCAATTGGACATAAGTCATTTGTGGTAAGCGATCTTCTGTTCCTTTCCACGTTGGTAAGAAACATTATCTGGACCCTTCCAACATCAAATCCTTCTCCAGATTGCTTCCTTATTATTCCAGGACTCTTCTGATTTCATTACCTTAAAAGTACTTGAAGAAGTATATCCCCAATAACAAAACTCATCATTATTCTCAATAAGAGATACCTACAATTTTTTATTTTTCAAATTTTATGTTTCTTCACCATTTACTGCATAAATTCTTAAGATTTATCATATCATATCCACCAAAATTGTTCACGTAATTTCCATAGCAATTTCGAAAAGAAACGAAGCAAATGTTTTTTTTTTTTTTTAAGAAAAATTATTTCCTAATATGTTTTAAATCTTTTTTCTTTGTATTATTCTTAATTTTTCTAACATCATACTCTAATACTAGTAACATTTTAAACGCGGTTTGAGGCTAGCAGAGGTGGTAAGAACTTTGTCCTCAAGTCATAACAGATTGAGTTCGAATCTCCTGTCCACATTCGGATGTGTGAGTTTATAACTATGTGTAACATTTTAAACAAAAAATGTGCACTTGAAAGAAAATGAAATGCCACAATCACTTAATTTAATTTTCTTTTACAGGATATATTGAGAATATTTCAAAGTCATTAAAAAAAAAAAAACTAGTATGGCAGAATGTATCTAAAAAACTAGTATTACAGAAAATAAAAAATACAGTAATGTATCTAACCAAATCTAAAAGACTAAATGATGTGAATCAAGAAACGGTCAAAGATCCTTTGGTGCTTCCTCAAGGTCCATTGACACGAAACAAAGCTAAAAGGTTTCAAGCAAGTTTAGGAATGCATGTTCAAGAGCAAGTGAGCAAAGAATTGACCGAAATTACATCTGAGAAGGTTAAAATAGAGCTGGAACTACAACCAAGGATTATCATGATGCTGAGTGCAAGTTTTGAGGCTTAAAACGCTATTTTTACTAGGCTGGCGTGTTGGCACGTTTTTTGTGACGTTTTGGGCTTGTATTTTGGACCTATTTTGGTGGTCCCCTCCATAGTTAGTTAGTTAGGACCACATGGGTTGTCTATTTGCTATTTTGTCACGTTTTTTGTTTCCTTAAGAGTTAAGGATTAGGTTTTCTGCCTTTGATATGTCATTGTAAGGAACCTTTTGCCGAATTTTAATACAAGATTATTCTTCAAGAATATTCAATTGCTTTTCTTAGATTTAGGGTGGATTCTCTAATTCTTGGATTGCATCACGAATTCAGATCTACTTATCAACTACGTTGTGGCGTTCTTCTGA
>CATIWJ010411390.1:0-13656 GCA_949640765.1 Croton laevigatus
ATATATATATATATATATATATATATATATATATATATATATATATATATATATATATATATATATATATATATATGAAGAGGGAATAATTTCTTTCTTTCTTTCTTTTTTTGCAAGACATGGAATAGAATTAATTTGGTGGTATTTAATTAATTCATAGTAAACTTATAAGAATATTATTTACTGAAAATTAAGTATCATCAACTAACAGTAAACCTGTCATAAACTCGTAAATAGTGAATTGAATTTTAGTAGTTTTTGAAGAATAATAAAGAAAATTTATAATTTTATTTATGTAGTTTGTCAAATTATACTATTTTATCCTTCACTTTTAAAAGATATACTATTTTATCCCTTATTTTCTATAATTTTACTGTTTTTGAAGAATAAACATGCTATCGAACTATGTAGAGAATACTTATAGTGTGGACGCTCCTAGCAAACCAGAGGAAGCTGAAGAAAAAACAGTTTTCAGTCAGCATAGGTGCTCTGAAAAGCATGCTAAGGAGCATAGTTTATAGAAGATGTAGTATCCAGAACAGAGAGACATTGGAAATGCACTCCATTCTGCCAATCAGCCCATCATACGAATTTATATTAGTGATATTATTGACATACCGACCGAGCACAAAATCTTCTACAGTGAATCGTAAAATGTGTGCTTTCATCTTCAACAATTTAATAAAGTAACAAAGTGAGAAATACTATAGAAGCAATTTGCACATCTAAGCATCATAAAACTGTGAGCTAAGTGATAATATAAAAATGATCTTCGTGAAACTATTTCTTTAATTTAAAAACAGTAATAGGATGCAATTTCACATCCAAACTAAAACACGAATCTGAACTACAAATACATAATTAATGATAAATGATCGTGAAACTAACCTTGAGAGTTGAGTGAATCGATTGTTGTTTCAGAAGATCCTTATTCCAGAGAATGAGCTTTGACAAGGTAGAAAGAAGGAAGGCGATTCAGTTAGAGTATGAAATATGTGACTAAATTGTCAATTTATATTAGTCGCAAAGTGAGTTTCTTAAGTATCCTTCTTCTTCAATTAGTAGCCTTGGAGCCATGAGTGAGAATGGGTCTGACGTGGAAATTTTTGAAGTTTTTTATTTTAATTTTTTAAATAAAAAATGAGAAATGTGTTTCTCTTTCTACTCTCCATCTATTCCCATTTCCCTCCGCTCAGCCGAAATTGTTGTTAATTAGAGGTTCAACATGTTGCAAGTTTTTTTGTTGTGGAGAGGCTGAAAACGGAAACTTGGCTGAAGTTGGACCAACCAGTTGAAAAAACAGAGTTGGCTAATTGAGCCGGGATTTTGGGTTGGCCAAAGGTGGCTTGGCCGTTTAAGGCCTCCATGGGTTGGTTTATGCTGGTTTCTATCATTTCTTGTTGATTTTCTATTATTTTGAGTTCTAAATTTGGAAAAGTACCGCATGTTGCCACGGGATGAATTGAAGGTGAGAAATGACATTTGGTCAAAGAAATTAGATAATTTGGTCAAAAAGGTTGACGGTGCCTAATTAAGGAAACCAGGTAAACCGAACTTTGGGTGCATAAAACCAAATCTCAGCTAAAGAAGCTAAGATCAAAGTTGATTAATTGACTAGAATTTGCATCTAAAGGTGATGAGATGATCAAATTGAATGATTGTTACGGAGACTGAGACTGGATACAACTAGTTTGAGCAAAGGTAGCAAATTGTTGTATTTAGATGGTGCCGAATACTGCTTGTACTATCGAGGCAACCAACCTATGGTTATCGTTGGACATGATTCGATCTTTGAAGCTCCTCTGCTAACTCAAAACCATACTTTCCAAGACTTCCTATGGGTCGTTAGAATGACTCATGCTCTCAATGTTCTGTATAATATATAACCTGCCAATATCGTTTATAGGCCTTTTGGTGTGCAAAGCACCTATTATCATCAGTCTTATGGGTTTCTTTTCAATTATATTGTCATATATTGTGATATATCCATAATCTTTATAAATACACTTAGCATTTCCAATTACATTCATTGCTTTAAATTGGATGTTAAAAAAGGAAAACTATAAAATAGCTCCTTTTTTTTTATTAGATAAAAATGGCCTTTTTATTTTTAGTGGCAGAAATAGCCCAATACAAGGTTTGAATGAGAGAAATACCAGTATAAGGTTTGAATAACAAAAATAGCCCTTTTTAAATTTACATAGAAATCATCTGTTACGCAGTCTCCATCCTCTTTCTTTCATTATTTCTCTGAAACTTAAGAGAATGAGATCAACAATGCTAGGTTTTCCAATCGTCGCTGTCTATTGAACACTCAACGCCGAAGCTAGCTTTTTTTATTGCCACTGACCGTGGATCCATAAATCCAAATGTAGTGGTGAAGGAAACTATAGTTGTGGTGTCCCGGTTGGTACCTGATGATACACTGCCTATCAGGACCAAAAGCCCAGAGCCTTGTGGCTAGACCTTCTTTGTCTGAGCCTAACGAAGGCCCAGAACCGATCTAAACCTAGCCCATTAGTCAGAGTTCGGAGGTCAGTACATAATGACTGATCTCCATACAGTCCGATCAGTATTTAGGACTCAGGTCGGTACCGATCTATCACTCAAGATTCATTCCTGTCAGAACTTTCCTAATCACATTTTTAAGTATAGAAAAGCAGACGTATGACCCATACTCTGACAAGGGACAAACAGACAAGCGACCCGTACTTTAATAAAGTATGGGCCTTTAAATATATATATTACAGTCATCATTACGGAAAGTGGACATTCGCTGTCATCATTACAGGTGAGTTGTCATTACAGGGGTTTTCACATGGAAGATGCTCTTAAATCCTTTACTATAAATATCTCAAGGATTTATCATTCTAGGGACTCTATTTTCTCCATTTTTACTATTCCTTTATACCGACTGACCCCTGAGACTGACTTAAGTATCGGAGTGTTTGCTACGGCAGCCCCCCTTTGCCCTCTCTTTTTTGTTTTCAGGATCTAACCATCCAGACGTAGCCAGTAACTCCTTTGAAGTGAACCACGACTCCTTCAGTTTCCCACATTGGACCCCGGGAATATCAGTACCTACTCCAAATGCTACTGTGATCAAGTGTGAGTCTCCATGTGATTTTCAATCTGGTGATTTTGCAAAACGACAAGATTTTCTAGGTTTTGATTCAAATTGTTAAAGAGTTTTCAATTCAAAATCGAATGTTATTGTCATAATCGCATTATCAATTCAGGCATTGGATCCAATTTTGATTCTAATTATACAGAGGAAGAACAATTTTTACTCATAATATGAGAACAATTTTTACTCATAATATGAACTTAAGAACCTACTTTACAGCTTAGTTTAATAGAAAATTGTCAGATTTTATGGAAGAAATTGTAATATTTTTCTCTGTTTAATAAAGAAAAAGAACATACATATATATACAGATCTGTTAGCTATTCTAGGAAAGTACATAAATTTATGGCTAAGATAATGGTAGACTCCTTGAGTCAAGGGATATGATTTACAATTAGATCTCTAATTTACAGCTCACACCAATACTCCCCCTCAAGTTGGTGCATATAGATTAGCGATGCCCAACTTCCTAAGTGAGCTATGGAAGTCTTTACTGGACACAGCCTTTGTGAGGACATCGGCTAATTGATCTTCTGACTTAACAAATGGGAACTAAATTACCTTGGCTTCAAGATTGTGCTTAATGACAAGCCTAGGGGTGAGCAAAATCGGAACTGAACCGAAAATCCATTTTTGGTTTAAAACCGAATTTAAAATTTATGAACTGAAAACCGAACCGAAATTCGGTTTAAACCGAACCAAAATTCGATTTCGGTTCGGATTCGGTTTTAACTGAATTTTTCATGTAAAAAAATTCAGTTTATACCATTTGACGAACCGAAAATCGAACATAAAATTTGGTTTATCAAGAAAACCGAACCGGAAATTTGAAATTCGGTTAACCGATTATTAGGTTCAGTTCAGGTTCAATTTTCGGTTCCGATTCGGTTTTGCTCACCCCTAGAAATGCTGATCCACCTCTACATGTTTTGTTCGATCATGTTGGATAGGGTTGTGTGCAATATCTATAGCATATTTGTTGTCACAAAATAAATTCATCTCAAAGGATGAAGGAAAACCAATCTCAGCCATTAATCTTCTAAGCCAAAGGAGCTCACAAAGACCTTTAGCCATTCCTCGGAATTCAGCTTCAGCACTTGATAACGCCACCACCTTTTGCTTTTTACTTCTCCATGTAACCAAATTTCCTCCAACAAATGTAAAGTATCCCGAGGTAGATTTCCTATCCAGGATATTACCTGCCCAATCTGCATCTATATATCCTTCAATCTTTAAATGATTATTCTTTAAAAACAAAAGTCCTTTTCTGGGGGAGGATTTCAGGTACCATAAGATTTGAATGACTGCATTCATGTGATCCTCACTTGGATGGTGCATGAATTGGCTCACTACACTCACACCATAAGCGATATCTGGACGAGTATGTGAGAGGTAAATGAGTTTATCAACCAATTTTTGATACTTCTCTTTATCTGTTGGCACTTGGTTTGAGTATTCTCCAAGTTTATGATTCTGAATAATTGGTGTATCTGCTGGTTTACACTCTAATAATCCAACTTCGGTTAATAAATCTAAGGTATATTTCCTTTGGGAAAGAAATATTCCTTGCTTTGATCTTGCAACTTCGATATTCAGAAAATATTTTAGTCCCCCCAAGTTCTTCATCTCAAATTCAGTTGCTAGTTGCATCTGAAGTCTTGATATTTCTTCTAAATCATTTCCTGTAATAATCATGTCGTTAACATAGATTATTAACGCTGTTACCTTTCCCAATCGATACTTTAGGAATAATGTGTGGTCTGAGTTGCTTTGTTGAAAGCCATATTTCTTTATTGCCAAGTTAAACCGCCCAAACCACACTCGAGCATGCAGTGCTCGCTGCAGTTTACACACAACATTATTTTTTGAGTCTGTTATGTAACCCAGTGGAATTTCCATGTACACTTCCTCTTCAAGGTCACCATGAAGGAAGGCATTTTTTACATCATACTGATGCAATGGCCAATCAAGATTTGCTCCAAGACATAGCAATACTCTAACTGTATTCAATTTTGCCACATGAGAAAATGTTTCTTGATAGTCTATGCCATATATCTGTGTGTAACCTTTTGCCACCAATCTCGCTTTGTGTCTTTCAATTGATCCATCCGGTTTGTATTTAATGAAGAACACCCACTTACACCCTACTGTTCTTTTCCCTTTAGGTAAGGTAACAAAGTCCATGTTTTGTTCTTCAATAATGCCTCCATTTCTTCCTTTATGGCTTGAGTCCATTGTGGTTCTGTCAAAGCGTCTTGATCACTCGTAGGAACATGACATGAGGAAAGTTTTTGTACAAATTTTGTGAGAGGTTCAGTAAGCCTTTTTGTTGACACATAATTAGCAATTGGATACTTTGACCTTCGATCACCAATGTCTGGAGAGTATCTTGTTGGTGGTTTGCCACGATTATGCCTGAATGGTAAGATATAGCCAACAGAAGTATTTATATTGTTAAAGTTTGAGGGTATGGTTGTAGAGTTTACCTCAGTGATATTCTCAGGAGACGGGTCTGTAAGTACTAGGGAGTGAGGGATCTCTATTTCATCTGTAGATGTCTTAATCTCAATTTCAGCTCCAGCAGGTGGAGTCGATGATTCTCTTGGAACTGTATGAGCTTCAGAGGAAGTATCTGCACTTGTACATGTATTGGGTTCCTCATTTATCAGCACAAATTTAGTATCCATTAATTTTGGTTGTAGCTAATTTTGCTCTTCACCTTGAATCTCCCCCTAAAGAGAAGAATTGGATGCAGGGGAGAAAAAGTTTCATTTTCTACAAAGGTAACATCTATAGTCACATAGGTCCGTTTGGTAATAGGATCATGGCATCGGTATCCCTTTTGATGTACCGCATACCCAAGGAAAAGACATCGAATGGCACATGGGTCAAGTTTTGTGTGTTGATTTTTATGGAGGTGAACAAAAGCAATGCATCCAAAAATACGAGGTGGAATCATCAATATTATGGGGAGAGATACATAAGAGGAGAGAGCTTGTAGTGGAGTATGAAAATTTATGGCTTTAGATGGCATTCGATTAATGAGATGCACAGCAATGGCAACGGCATCAGGCCAATGGTGTTTAGCCACATGTGCTCCAATTAATAGAGCACAAGAAGTTTCAAGTATGTGTCAGTTTTTCTGTTCAGCAATGCCATTTTGCTGAGGAGTTTGTGGGCAAGATGTCTCCTGAAGGAGCCCATGTTGGTGGAAATACTCTTGGAACCTATGATTAACATATTCCCCACCATTATCAAATCGAAGGACTTGAATTTTTGCTGAAAATTGAGTCTGCACCATGACATGGAACAATTGAAACACACCCAACACCTCATCCTTATGCTTCAGCAAGTAAAGCCAAGTCATGCGAGTGCAATCATCGACAAATATTACAAACCAATAGGTTCCACACAGTGTAGTTACTGGGGAAGGACCCCAAACATCTGAGTGAATTAAAGTAAATGGAATATTACTTTTATTTATACTCAAAGGATATGTAGTTCTATGGCTTTTAGACAAAAATACAAGTATCACATTTAAAACCAGAAGTTTCCATATTTGAAAATAAACTAGGAAACAAATGCTTTATTTAACCAAATGATGGATGTCCTAACCGGCGATGCCAAAGCCAAATTTGTTGTTCTGCAATATTATTTGAGTGGCACATATTCGGCTTGTACTAAAATCATCCATGTAATAGAGTCCCCCCTCCTAGTACCACGCCTAATTATCTCCTTGGTAAGAATATCCTGTAGAAGGCAAAAAGTAGGATAAATGAGTGCTACACAATTTAAATCAGTGCAAGCTTGGCTAACAGATAGCAATTTATGAGAAAGAGAGGGAATAAGTGAAGTATTAGGTAATGATAGGGTAGGTGACAAAGTCACAGTGCCAACTCCTGTGACTGAAGACATGACCCTATTGGCATTGGCAATTTTGGTTCTTCGTGGCTGTGTAGTTGTGAAAAAATCAGTAGCATCATAGGTCATGTGGTCAGTGGCCCCCGAGTCAAGTATCCAATCACTGCTGTCAGCATCTTTATGGAAAAAATTATTGTTGCCTGACTTTGAGAGAGATACGTCTCCTTGTGATTGCTCTACAAGTGGTGCAAGAGAGAGTTGAGGTTTTGTTGTAACTATAGCAGCCGTACCCTTTGTTGCAATACTATCCCGACGTTTTCGAGCCTGAAGTTCATTCCACCAATTGGGATAGCCATGTAGTTTGAAGCAATTCTCACGAGTATGCTTGGGATTGCCGCAATTAGAACATTTAGTTCCATCAGAAGAGGTTCTTGATTTAGGGGATGTATTGGATTTTCCACTATTCAGAGAAAGAGAAATTGATTGTCCTGACTTCATGCTTTTCGAAGCTAAAACTGCTCCTGGAGTCTCATCATTGCAGCCAGTGGTCATGATAGCTTGCCGAATAGCTTCCCGACGAATTTGTGCATATGCTGGTTCAACTGTCGGAAAGGGATGTGTCTGCAACACTTTCCCTCTGATTTTGTCAAGTCGATCATCAAGACCATCCAAGAAAACGTAAACTCTGTCTTCTTGAATGAGATTATTATAATGTTGAATATCAGCCCCACACTCCATTGGATTTGGACGATGGAAGTCAATTTCTCGCCACAAGCCTTGGAGATCATTATAATATTTTTCCAGAGAACCCCCATCTTGTCACAAACGAGACACACGGCGTCTGAGATCATATACTTGAGAGGTGTCACTTCCATCAAAGTAAGTCGTAGCAATAGAGTCCCATACCATCTTTGCTGTGGGAAATCGAATGAAGTTACTAATCAAGGACACATCCATGGAATTAATCAACCACCCTTTGACAATAGCATTGTCAGTATGCCACTTTCGAAAAGATGGGTTTGTTTGAGGAGGTTGGGGTAAGTCACCATTGATATATACCAATTTGTCTTTGCCTGAGATGTACATCTCAACAACTTGGGACCAAAGCGCATAGTTAGTACCGTCCAACTTAATGCCAATATGAGCAGTAGACGTTTCTACGGTAGGAGCATGTTTGGTAAATAATTCAGTCATTCTGGTAGTTAATTCAGTAAGAGTGGGATTAAGTTGAGATTCACTAGACAATTCTGAGAAAGGAAGGTCTGCCATGGTTATTTTTAGAGAAAGATATATGTATCAAGGATCGCATTTCTCTGATACCATGTCAGATTTTATAGAAGAAATTGTATTATTTTTCTCTGTTTAACAAAGAAGAAGAACATACATATATATACAGATATGTTAGCTATTTTAGGAAAGTACATAAATTTATGGCTAAGATAATGGTAGACTCCTTGAGTCAAGGGATATGATTTACAATCAGATCTCTAATTTACAGCTCACACCAATAAAAATAAGCAAAAATAAATTTATTTCCCTGATTTCTTTATATTTATTAGAAATGATATTGAAACAATTTGCTAATCGATATGCATACGGTAATTTAATAACTGAATGTAAATATAAATTCTGAAATATAAGTTCTCTGATTCATGTTGAACTAATGTTTTATCAAAAATAGTTTAGTTTCCATGTGCTTCTAGAATATAAATTCATGAAATGCAGTACAAATTCCTATTAATTGTCTTTCTAAATATTTATTTATGGCCTAATATACAAATTAATACCTAATGTTTGGGTGTTTTTCCGAATGGATCCGTAATGTTTACGTGTGCACAAATTAACACCTCACATTTATATTTTTGCACATAACAACACCTCACATTTATATTTTTGCACAAATTAACATCTCATTTGCCGGAACATCGTTTAGGGACCAAACTGTAATTTTTAGACAAGAGTCAATTGTGAAATTTACCATATCTAAACTTTCATTTCCCGATTCCAGCACCGATCAAAACAAATGAGTATATGAAATTGAAGTACTTGACAAGCCTAATCTAACCATGGTCTTTTTCCTATTTGGTGACTGGAAAGCTATGAAAACTCGTCGAAAGTTTTGATAACCAAATTGTTTGGATTGAAACAATTACAAAAAAAGTGACAAAGTCGTAAATGAAGTTCATGTCTTAGATTTTGGTGCATCAAAACTCTTGATATATGATATATCAAATTGGACTTGTTTTGCAAGAACATTGGAGTACACTGCTCCAGGTAAATAACATCTTAGATGGAGGTGTGCACAAATTAAGGGGCTATGTACAATAGCAGCCATCATTTCTTTTTATTTTGCATAAATAAAAACCTTCTTGTGCTCCCAAACCCGATCTTTGTTGTAGGGTGCTAGGTTCAAGTTTTGATTAAGAAAAATTGCTAGTTTTTTTAATAAATCTTGTTTTTACTTGTGCTCCCCAAATCAAGCCTAAGAGCAGCCCATGTTTCTAAATTTCTTAGGCCACGAGGACTAACCTTTTAAATTAAATTTAAATTATACTGGATAGTACAATTTTTCAGTTTTATTTAAATAAGTAACATTTTTATATTTAATCAGGTTAATAGTACTTATTTTTGTTCTTTTATAAATATGACCTTAGTTAAATTAAAATTATTATTTATTTTTTTAAAACATAACAAATAAAAGAATTTTAAAAAAAAAAGTTTGCGTACAAAATAGTAAGAAAATAAGGTAATATAAATTCATTTATATACTTGAGTGCAAAACACCGAAAATAAAAGAAAATGAATTTATAAATCGGTGGCTGAAATAAAATACGAGAAAATAAATTTCATTTTTGATAATTTTGTGCACTTAAGTATATAAATTTATATTCTCTTATTTTCGACTATTTTGTGCGCATACTCTTTTTTATTTTTTTTTTAAATGGAAAAAAATATTTTTTTATATGTTAAGTTTGCATGGAGGGTATTATAGGTATATTTTTTTTTTTGTAAACTATTATGTGCTATAATTTGTGCTAAACATATTTTGTGCTATTTTATAAATATGAAGAATATAAATGTGCTATTCACTTAGTTTGCCCTAAATTTAAACTCTTGGTAAAATAATTGTACACTCTACGACTGCGTTCAGTAATAGCTTTTGGAGTAGTTTTTTAGCATTTTGATATTTTTCGTAGTATTCAGTAAAGTAGCTTTTGCGATAGTTTTTAGTTGTTTAAGTATTTTTTTTATCAAAAGTTAACACATGTAGCTTTTAGCGTTTTATAAACAACTACTATAAATAGCTGCTCAAATATGTAAATTCTACTCAAACAGTTTTTTTTCCTGAACACACTGTAATATAGTAAGATCTAAATGAAGAATACATGATAACATCAATTTTATTTTGGTTGCAACTTGACCAAGTTGTGTTAATTAGTTAATTAATTAGTTATTTAGCAATTCACCTAATCTTTGAACTTATTGTTGCAATATAAATTATTTACTTCCGTACTAATTTTTAAAACAATTGAAATTTGATCCGTCATTGTTTATAATTTTACATAATTTGTACTTACATTTAGCTTCAAAAAAAAAAGAAAACATATCAAGTAATTCACAAATATTAATAGTTATTACGGGAAGTCAGTGAACAATCATAAAGTATGATAAAATTATAAAAAAGAACAAATGAAAAATTGGATGTAGCTTTTGAAGTAGTCCTTAAATTTTATTTTTCTACTTTAAAAAGAAAATGGTCCTAAAATAGAGAACCACAAAATTTCTTGTGTATTTGATAATGATGGTTCAAGTAATAATAGTAATAAAAAGGACCACTTTCAATTGCTTAAAAAAAAAAAAATCTCTCGTAGAAATCACAACTTGGGTATTATTGCTCATCAATGTCCAAATATCATCTTTTTGAGTGGATACTCATCATTTCCCATTTTAAAATTCAAATTATGTATGTTGAATTTTAATATTTGAATCTTTAATTTACCACTAATCATACCTCATCATTTAGCCACTACCATTTTAATTTGAATCCTAATAATACTTAGGTTGATATAAATTTGAGATTTTCACTATTCATCCTTTATATTTCCCTATAATTTTTTTCCATTCTATCTTAAAAAGTAATAACTCACATCCATTCGATAAAAAAAAATAGACACCACATAAGTGCATAATTATTTTGATTCAACAAAAAGTACCAAAAATTTTACTTATTTAGGAATACTCAAATGTTCAATAAAGCGGAGGTATGTTAAGAATCTGGGCCTAACTCACCTGAAAACTCGAGTTGACAGGTGAGGATTGCCCAGCCTTATAAATCTTATTAAGACCCTACTCCTTTCTGATGTGGGATTCTTTCACACCCCCTCACGCCCAGATTCATCTGGAGCGTGACATCGGCAGTTTCTCTGCAGGAGGTCACCCATTTCGGGTGCAGAGACCCACCACGGGCCGCCCATTTCAGGCCATCATCATCCATTTCGGACTAGTCCCGACATCGGTGGAGAGGGCATGCTCTGATACCATGTTAAGAATCTGGGCCTAACTCACCTGAAAACCCGAGTTGACAGATGAGGATTGCCCAATTATTATTTAAATTCAAGTAAAAGAGACAAAATTCAAACTCAGATCTATTTATCCAACTATATATGCAATTATGACTAGATAATATAGATTATATGTTAATGTAGAATTCTAAATTAATTATTAATTTACAAAAGTAAATAATTAAATTATTATAAATTTTTTCTTGAAAAAAGCGTAATATATGTTACAATAATGTATGTTTGCTTAAATTATTCTTAAAAAATGTATGTTAGGTTAAACGAGGTGGATCAAAATTAAGTAATGATGGATAATAAATTTTTAATCTTTAATTGTTAAAAAAATTACAATATTGGGCAAATTGATAAGTAAAAAATATAATTTTATTTTTTAACTCTTCATATTTATTATTTTTATTGGTATACAAATAAATATTTATTGTCTGGTAAGAGTTATTTTTACAAATTTTACAAAAATAACATTAAATCTCTATTTGTTACTTATAACAAATATCGAAATTGAAATAAATAATATTTATACAAAAAGATGAAATTATAATTAATATAATTATGACTGTATATATAATATATAAAATTTTTTATAGGAAAAAAAAAAAAAAGGAAACATCATGAATCATGTATCACCATCATTTGGACAATCTTGAGCTGGTTTCTTCATATTCTCAATTATCATTACAAGAAGCCAAAACACTTAGGCAGCCATCCAGCATGATTTCACTGTAATAAAAATAAAAATTTTACTTTCAATTTGAAATTTACTATAGTAATTTAAAAAAAAAAATTAACTAGTAAGATTATGCTACGTGTAATATATATACTACTCTGTTCCTAAATAACTTAGACTGTTTCTAAATAACTAAGATTTTTTTGCATTTTGAGTATGCTCAAATAAATGAAACTTTGGCATTTTTTGTGGAATTAAAATAATTATACCTTTGTGTTTTAGTGGTTTAGGGGAACAAAAAGTAATTTTTTATTTGTTTATTTGTTTCTTAGTGGTTCCAAGGGATAAAAAGCAATTCTTTATTTCTTTATTTTTCTGTTAGTGGTTTTGGGGGAAATAAAAGTTTTTCCAAGGGCATTTTTGAAACAAAAAATAGAGAGTAAAAAGTAAATAAATAGTAAAAAGCTCAATTATTTAGGAATGGAGGTAGAAGTATTTTTCAAAAAAAAAAAAATTACCTAAACAACATAAGTTACCATACAAGAATCATCTTCAACCTTCTCTACATCCCATCCTGATTGCAGTAATAATCCTCTGATTGCATTGTTTTGCTTTGGATATAATCCTGCTGTTATTTCTTTTGGTAGAGAAGCTACTGCTACAACCTAATTATTTTTCTTTTCATAAAAAGAAAAAAATTTTATAAAAAAAAATTAAAAGTAAAAATTATATTGAATTCATCATTTTTATTTTCTTCCTTACTACTCTTTTTTATGCAGGAAAAAATGTCTAATTTAAAATTTTCGTGTAAGATAATCAGTTCGTCAAAATTTTGTCCATAAATAAGTATCTCAACGGAACGGAACGGAACGGAACTTATACAGAAATCATTAATTTGCATATATTATAGCAAAATATTAGATATTTAACTGGAATAACTTTATTATTTATATTTTTAAAACTCTTTTTCATGAATTGTACAAGTAAAAATTTAAAATATTAATAAATATTTGCTAATATCAAATATATAATTTAAGTATCACACTTATTTAAGAACGAGAAAATATCCACTCACCAAAGTTCCATCTTCCATAGTTTCGCGCTGCTCGTAAACTATGAATTCTCTGTTTCTAAACAAAGGTTTAGAATTCTCACCAAACCTAAGCCTAACTATGCTTAGATTATCTTCAAGATCTTTAATATATCTTGCTTCAACAAGATCACCATCCCATTGCTTCAAAAAAAAAAACAAAATGTTTGATTAAAATCATTAATCATTTCCTAATCATAATTAGCCTTTTAAAACATTGCTTAACTTAAACTTACCCTTGCAGCATCAATGGCATTAGCAACAGTAATAAATTGTTGAGGAGAAACTGATCTTAGCACCCACCGGCTCCGAAATGTATGAAAAGAACCAGACC
>CATIWJ010411455.1:0-16142 GCA_949640765.1 Croton laevigatus
AGCTTGGTTAGAGGAAGAGTTAGACATGATACACAATAGGATGGCTGGGATTGAGTGTGAGCTGCAGAAGCTGAGAGGGGAGAAGGTTATCATCCGACACATCACAGACATAGAGTGTGATAGTATTGCGCACTTGAATGAATTAGTTTGTATCATGAATACTGAGATAGAGGAACTTAAGGGTAAGGTTAGATACCTGAGAGCACAGCTGGACAAGGCAAGTTCTAACCAGGTTCCAGCAGAGGAGTCTGGAGCAGTTGCTGACGATGAGCGTCAGGCACAAGACTCCGACTCAGCCACTTATCCTCCTAGGGTAGCACCCTTACAACCAGTTAGACCTGGGGAGCAGGAGAGGGCCCCAGCTCTAAGCCAGGGGCATGAGTTAGTTAGTGAGAGAGTACTTTTGTTTTTGGCCTGTAAATATTGGTGACAGTACACTAGTAAGTTAACCCTAATTTTGATATGTATATATGATCAGGGTATAACCAGATGTATGAAACTGATATGTAAATAAATAAAAGTATGTTTGATACTTAATTGTTTCCTTTATTGCTTTATATACATGCCACTTAGGGAAAAGAGAATAGATATAAATATATATATGCTGCCATGCCGGACTGATCATGTATGAAATATTTGTAATTATTATAGGATGTCACAAGAATCCCAAAGGACAATGGAAACAGAGATGGAATCTCGAGCTTCTGGAACTATTGCACCCAAAGAGGTGCAAGAAATAGTACCTGAACCAGCTGCACCTGAACCACTAAATCAAAATGACATATTAAGATAAATGACAGCTGCGTTACAACAAATAGCTGGGGTTGCTCAACCACCACTGCCACCAGCACCAGTTGCTCTAGTGGCGGATCGGGACCGACGACCCCCTATTGAGAAAATTAAAAAGTATAGAGCTAAGGAATTTGGAGCAGCTAAAGATGAGGACTCTGCAGCAGTAGAGTATTGGTTAAATGGAACTATAAGGGCATTGGACCAATTACAGTGCAATGCTGAAGAAAGGCTAGTCTGTGCAACTTCCTTGTTAATGGAACAAACTTATAAATGGTAGAAGCTTATGAATGGTAGAATACCGCAAGGCAACGGATTCCACTTGAACAAAGAACTTGGGAATTTTTCTTACAAGAATTTAGAAAGAGATTCATATCAGAGATGTACTTGGATGCAAAAAGGAAGGAATTTGTACATTTGAAGCAAGGTAGAATGACAGTGACTGAATATGAGCGGGAATTCACCAAATTAAGTAAGTATGCCAAGAATATGATAACAGATGAGATAGAACGTTGCAAGTATTTTAAGGAAGGATTGAAAGACGAAATAAAGATGCAACTGGTGAATCCATCGCCTAAGGAATTTTCTAGCTTCATGTCAGCCACGTTGGAATTAGAGCAAATACAAGAGAATCAAAAAAGTCGATGGCAGCGAAAACAGCAAAAACACGATCAAACTCAGAATACCTCAGGAAATTATCAGTCAGTAGAAAGAAATCCAGAGGAGGAGGATCCACTGGAGGATACCAATGGGGTAACCAAGGTCGGGGTTACACCGGAGGTGGAGCTAGACAAGCAGCCTTAGAGGCTAGTACTGGTAGATCTGGGAGAGGTCGCAGATGTGGTCGCGATGGATCCAACCAATTTGATAATACTACAGAGGAGAGAGTTTTGTACCCCCAATGCGAACACTACAATAGGCGGCATTTAGGAGAATGCTGGCTTATAACAGGGAAATATTTGTCATGTGGTTCACCTGACCATATGGCAAGAGACTGCCCTCAACCAAAGAATATAAATTCCGCATAATCAAAAGGTTCAAATG
The DNA here is from genome assembly GCA_949640765.1 of Croton laevigatus. Taxonomy (NCBI): domain Eukaryota; kingdom Viridiplantae; phylum Streptophyta; class Magnoliopsida; order Malpighiales; family Euphorbiaceae; genus Croton; species Croton laevigatus. The sequence goes on from CATIWJ010411455.1 coordinate 1,834, forward strand.
TGGGTGCAGGTCGAGGTCGAGGTCGAGGAAGTGGTCGACCAACACAATATGAAGTAGCTTGTAAGCCGGAAAGTTCAACGCCTGCTAGGATGTACACTATGAAAGCAAGGGAAGATGAGGAAGCACCGAACGTCATAGCAGGTCAGATACATATGTTTGATACTTCTATTTATGCTTTAATAGACCCAGGCTCCACACATTCATATATATGTACAACGAATCCAAAGTTAGAAAACTTAAGTGTGGCTATGGATAAAATTGGGATGAAAGTTAGTAGTCCTTTAGGGGATGAAGTAATCACAAGAAAGGTATACCAGAGTTGCCCAATTGAAATCCATGGAAAGAAATTCCTTGGAGATTTGATGGTATTACCTTTTCGAGAATTTGACATAATTCTCGGTTTGGATTGGCTATCCAAACATAAAGCATTAGTGGATTGCGAACGGAAGCGAGTGACATTACGAAGACCAGAAGGAGAGGAAATCACCTTAGTGGGGAAAAGAAGAGATTACCTTAACAACGTGATTTCAGCTATGACGACTAAAAGATTGCTGCAAAAAGGATGCGAGGCATACCTGGTTTTTGCATTGGAAGCAAAGAAAGAAGCTAATGAGTTACAAAAGATCACTACTGTCTGTGAGTTTCCAGATGTGTTTCCTGAAGAACTACCCGGTATACCACCTAGAAGGGAATAAAAGTTTGGTATTGAAGTTTATCCAGGAGCGGCGCCAGTTTCCATTGCACCCTATCGTATGGCTCCAGCGGAGCTCAAGGAGCTTAAGACCCAACTGCAAGAGCTTTTGGATAAAGGGTTCGTACGACCCAGTGAGTCACCATGGGGAGCGCCGGTACTATTCGTTAAGAAGAAAGATGGATCGTTAAGAGTATGCGTGGATTATCGACAACTGAATAAGTTAACGATCAAAAACAAATATCCCTTACCACGCATAGAGATTTATTTGACCAGCTTAGAGGCACAGGAGTTTTCTCAAAAATTGATCTAAGATCTGGGTATCATTAATTGAGAATTAAAGAAGAAAATATACCAAAGACTGCGTTTAGAACCTGATATGGACATTATGAATTCATAATGATGCCATTCAGGCTTACAAACGCACCTGCGGTATTCATGGACCTAATGAATAGGATATTCCACCCGTACTTAGATCAATTTGTAGTCGTGTTTATAGATGATATATTGGTGTATTCTAGAACTCCAAAAGAGCATCACCAGCATCTCAGAATCGTATTGCAAACATTGAGAGAAAAATAGCTGTATGCTAAATTCAACAAATGTGAATTTTGGTTAAATGAAGTGGCTTTCTTAGGGCATATTGTATCGGCTGAAGGGATCAGAGTAGACCCAAAGAAAGTAAAAGTAGTATTAGATTGGAAAATGCCAAGGACGGTAACCGAAGTGCGAAGCTTTCTTGGACTAGCGGGATATTATCGGCGTTTTGTAAAAGGATTTTCCATAATTGCCGCACCGTTAACCCGAATTTTGCAAAAAGACGTGAGATTTCAATGGAAGGATAAGTGTCAAAAGAGTTTTGAGGAACTAAAGACTAGGCTTACCGAAGCACCTGTGCTTACGCAGCCAGAATCAGGAAAGGATTATGTGATTTACAGCGACGCCTAACACATTGGACTCGGCTGTGTATTGATGCAAGAGGGGAAAGTAGTAGCGTATGTCTCTTGACAACTCAAGCCTTACGAAAAGAATTATCCTACCCACGATCTGGAATTAGCAGCAATAATATTGGCTTTTAAGACGTGGCAACACTACCTATTTGGTAAAAAGTGTTACATATACATTGATCATCAGAGTTTGAAGTACTTGCTATATCAAAAAGATTTAAATTCACGACAAAGGAAATGGGTCCAGTTGTTGACCAATTATGATTATACAATAAACTACCATCCCAGCAAAGCTAATGTTATAATAGACGCACTTAGCAGGAAGTTGGTAGCAGCATTGCGTGCAATGAGAATAACAGCAAAGGAGACAGAGGATAAAAATATAATAACAGAAATGCATGTACAACCTATACTGCTATAGCAAATCAAAGAAGCTCAAGAAGCAGATGAACAAGTTAGGAAATGGAAGAAGCAAAAGCAAGAAAATCGATGAGACAACTTTCAGATATTACTAAAAGGCATATTGTGTTATAAAGAAAGATTGGTTGTGCCCAGAAAATGAGAAATACAGGAACAAATCTTGTATGAAGGTCACGATAGTCCTTATACTATGCACCTAGAAAGTACAAAAATGTATCAAAAGCTGAAGAAAACGTATGGGTGGCCTGGAATGAGAAAGAGTATTGTAAGATATGTGACTAAATGCCTAACTTGTCAATGAGTTAAGGCTGAACATTAAGTACCTGCTGGTCTACTACAGACAATAAACATACCGACTTGGAAATGGGAAGAGATAACAACGGATTTTGTTACAGGCCTACCAATGACAAGAGATAAGCACGATGCTATATGGGTGATAGTAGACCGACTCACTAAGTCCGCACATTTCTTACCCATCAGAATATATTACTCTTTGGACAAGCTTGCAGAGATATATGTTAAGGAAATTATATGGCTACACGGAGTTTCGAACTCTATCATTTCAGACAGAGATCCACGTTTCACATCAAAATTTTGGGATAGATTACATACAGCACTTGGAACTAAGTTAAAGTTTAGTACAGCATTTCACCCACAAATGGATGGACAATCTGAAAGAGTAATTCAAATTTTAGAAGACATATTGCGATCCTGTGTATTAGAGCTCGGAGGAGGTTGGGATAGACATTTAAGTTTAATGGAGTTCGCATATAATAATAGCTATCAATCCAGCACAAAAATGGCTCCATATAAGGCGTTATACGGGAGAAAATGTCAATCACCACTTTGTTGGACCGAGCTAAGTGAAAGAAGGATGATAGGACCAAATCTAGTCAAAGACACGAAGGACAAAATAAAAATCATCCAAAGCAATCTGAAAGCAGCAACATATCGACAGAAATCATATGCTGATCGCAAAAAAAGGAAACTAGAGTTTGCAAAAGGAGATAAATTTTTTCTTAAGGTTTCTCCGTGGAAAAATGTGTTAAGGTTTAGAGAAAAAGGCAAACTAAGTCCAAGGTATATTGGACCATATGAAGTGATCGAACGTATTGGTCCGATAGCCTATAAACTAGCCTTACCACCAGAATTAGACAGGATAAATAATGTTTTTCACATCTCCATGTTAAAAAGGTATCATCCGGACCCTTTTCATATTCTTGAAGTAAAAAAAGTGGAAGTTGAACTGGATTTGACATACAAGGAAGAACCAGTAAAAATCTTAGCTCGTAAAACCAAAGTGCTTAGAAATAAAGAGATTCTACTGGTAAAAGTTCTTTGGAGAAACCATAAGGTGGAGGAAGCAACATGGGAGACGGAGGAGACAATGAGGGAACAATACCCGTATTTATTTGCATCCAGTTAAGCTTCGAGGTGAAGCTTAAAATTTAGTGGGGAGGAAATGTAACGTCCATTTTTCAGGAATTCTACGCAAGTGCCAAGTACACGCACGACCCGGGACCCAATGGGACACCGAGGTCGGACGTCAGTCTGTGAAACCCTGTGAGAAAACTGTAAATATTGAAAGATATATCGGGTTTTTCTCTAAGGGTATTTAGGTCTTTTGTTAAGGAGGAGGCTAATGAACATTTGGTACAAATCTAGGCACCATTTTAGTCATAAGAAATAATGAATAATGTGTTGGTGGATTCTTAGCCAATCAAAATGATGACTAAGTTATACTAACCAACCAAAAAATTAAGAAATAAATAAATAAAAATAAAATTAATTTTCCTACATATTTAAAGGGATTTTAGGACACAAGAAAGAACAAAAATCTCTTATTTTCCATGGGAGAAGTTTGGCCAAGGGAAGAGAAAGAAGAAGAAGAAAAAAACTAAGGTAATCTTCTATTTCAAGCTTTGATTTTGTGATTTTAAGTTAAGTTTTTAAGTTCTTTGCATCCTACAACATGATTCTTGGCTTGAATCATTAGTTTCTTCATTACCCATATGAACCCTAACATGGTAAGAAAAGGGAAAGTTAAGGTTCTTACCTAAGGTTGAAGATGAAGTGGGGAAAAGATGAAAAGTAGTGATTTAAGCTTAGTTGAGCATGAATTTCAACCTAGTTTGCAAAAATTAAGTATGTAGCTTAGGGTTTCTATACCTAGAGTTTTTTTGGTAACCTTATCGAAGTGTGATTTGTTATAGGAAATCAAGAAGAAAAACTAGAAGAAGGACACTAAAAGCTTAGGGAAGCTTAGAAACAAGGTTTGGTACCTTAACTTATACAATTTTCCAATTTTTCCTTGATTTCCATGATATGGCCGAATGGCCTGTGTTCTTGAATGATGTGTATTTGTGTTTAAATGTTATATAAACATGTTTTGAGTTGCCAAAACATTATTTGGGGTGGTCAAAAGAATCATTTAAAGTCAAACATGCAAAATTGTCTAAATTAAGCATAAACTTTGATGAATTTTCATAAATTATCTAAAATGAATTTTAAAGTTAAAATTTGGCTAAGTATTTAATAAAGTCCATGTATGAAATATATGGCCACCTAGTAAACTAGCACATAAAAGTGTATTACAACTCTAGTACCAGAATATAGCGCTTTTTTGGGGTCTCCAATAAGGCCTAGAAGGGGTGTTACACTTCACATATTTTAATGCCAACTCTTTTTGCTCAATGCATTCCCTGATAAAATGAAATCTTGTGTCAATGTGCTTGATTTTATCATGAAAAACTGGATTTTTCACCAACGCTAGCGCCGATTTATTATCAACAAAGATTTTCATTGGATTTTGTTGAGCTATTTGCAATTCCTTCTCAGCCATATTGCATGACACACACATGCATTTGCAGCAACATATTCAGCTTCACAAATTGACAATGTCACAATAGGTTGCTTCTTTGAACTCCAAGTAAATGATGTGTTACCCAGAAAAAAAATGAGTCCACTAGTGCTTTTTCGATCATTTTTATCACCTGTCCAATCACTATCGCAAAAGCCAACTAATTTGATATCTTCAGATTTTGAATAATATAAACCAAAATTAGTTGTACCTTTCAGATATCGGAGTATTCTCTTTGCTGCATTCTAATGTGACATTTTTTGTGCTTCCATATATCTGCTCACTAGTCCAACTGTATATAAAATATCCAGCCTTCTACATGCCAAGTATCTGAAACTCCCGATTAAGCTTCAGAAAATTGTCGAATTCACTCTTTCTCAATTTTCATCTTTGGTTAATTTTAAGTTGCATTCAACAGGTGTACCGACAGGATTGCAATTCTCCATCTTGAACTTCTTCAAGATCTCCTTAGCAAAGGCATTTTGAGAAATAAAAATCCCTTCTTCATTCTGCTTTACTTCAATACCGAGATAATATGACATTAGACCAATGTTAGTCATTTCAAATTCACGAGTTATTGTCTTCTTGAAATCATCAAACATTCAAGGATTGTTCTCGGTAAAAGTAAGATCATCCACGTACAAGCAAACAATCAACAAATCACTATCTTTTACTTTTACATACATGGCATACTCGTGCGGGGTATTTGACAAAACCATTTTCTTAAAAGTATTTGTCAATTCTATTGTTTCTGGCTCTTGGTGCTTGCTTGAGCCCATACAGTACTTTTCTTCAATTTCAGTACTTTATCTTCATGCCCTTTAACAAAATAACTAGGAGGTTGTCAAACGTAAATTTCCTCTTCCAAGTATCCGTTGAGGAATGCTGATTTGACATCCATCTGGTGAATTTCCCATCTGTTTTGTACAGCAATTGAGATTACCATCCTGATGATTTTCAATCTAGCAATTGGAGCAAAAACTTTATTGTAGTCAATCTTGGGTCTTTGACGTTTTGCTTTGTGTCTCACCACTTCTCTTGCTATATCTTTTTTAGCTTTGAACACCCATTTAACACCAATAGGTTTATGATCAGGTGGAAGTGCAACCAATTTCCATGTCTTGTTCTTCTCAATTGCTTGGATTTTCTCCTCCATGGCTTTTCTCCATTTCTTGTCTTGCATGGCTTTTTTAGTATCAATAGGCTCACTGTCAATAAGATGACAGTAAATTGTTAATTCTTCACTAAGGTTTCTTGTCATATAATAGAGATCTTCAACACGTCGAAATTTTCTTGGCATTTGTGTATGACTTTCATTTTGAACTTCTTCTTGTCCAGGAAATGCACTTGTACTAGGACTATCCATCATCAGTGGTGTGCCTAATTTCTCCGAATCATGATCATTATTTTCATCCATGTTTAATGGATAAAAGCTATAATTTTTCTGCTTGTGATTGCTTCAGTCCCAATTTGCTTTTTCATCGATAGTTACATCTCTGCTAATGACTATTTTTCCTATATCAGGATTAAATATTTTGTAACCTTTAGAAAATTCTGAGTATCCCACAAACAAGTATTTTTTGCTTTTATCATCCAACTTTTTCCTTTCTTTATCAGCTACATAAACATACTTCCAAAAACACAAAAATGAGAGATATTTGGCTTTCTCTCACTCCATGCTTCTTGGGGTGTTAAATTCGAAACACTTGTTGTTGGGGACCAGTTCAAGATGTAGACAGCACAATCAACTTCTTTTGCCCATAGCTCCTTGGGCAAATTTTTACTTTTCAACATGCTTCTCACCATGTCTATTACTGTTCTATTCTTTCTTTTGACAACACCATTTTGCTAGGGCGATCTTGGGACTGAGAAAATATGACGAATTCCGTGGTCTTCATAGAATCTTTTAAATTCATTCGAAGTAAATTCTCCACCTCTATCAGATCTTAAGACTTTGAGATAACACCCGCTTTCTTTCTCAACAAATGCCTTAAATTTCTTAAATGTTCCAAACATTTCTGCTTTCTCCTTTAAAAAATAAACACACGTCTTTCTGCTATAGTCATCAATAAAAAGCAATAAATATTTGTTGTTTCCTAATGACATTGGAGACATTGGTCCACAAATATCAGCATGCATGAGCTCAAGTGGCGCTTTTGCTCTTGACATTGACTCCTTTGAAAAACTGGTTCTGGATTATTTTCCGATAAGGCATCTTTCACAAAGTTGATAAGGTTTATCAATAGGTGGCAAACTATGAACCATCTTCTTTTGACTCAGCAGCTTTAGCCCTGCAAAGTTTAGATGCCTAAATTTTAGATGCTAAAGCCAATGAGAATCCTTCACACAAATTTTCAAACATTTGGCCACGTTTGTCTAGATGTTGAGAATAAACATCATATTCTTCGACATCGGTACACTTGCTAACAGCTCCTTCCTTTCATTTAACAGCAATAACTTTCGGTTCAGCATATGAACTTGGTAATTTTTCTCCAGTAGCTGTCCCAAACTTAGAATGTTACTTTTCAAGCTTGGAACATAATAAATATTACTTATGAATTGGTGTTCACCATTCTTTAAATGAATGAGAATGGTTCCTTTACTTTGAATGGGAATCTTCGATAAATCTTCAAATACAACATTATCACGAACAAATTCATCGAGTTCCATAAACTTTTCTTTGTCTCTAAACATATGATTACTTGCACAATTGTCAAGATACCATACATTGGATTCGAGGCTTTGTTCATCTTTACGAGTTAGTAATACTGTGCTGGTTACTTCCTCATCTTTGATGTTATTCACCGTTTCTTCCACTTGCTTTGGCAAGCTCTAGCATTCTGATGCATAATGGCCATATTTGGAGTAATTGTAACACTGTATATTAGATTTGTCATGTCTATCATTCTGCCTCCAATTTCCTCTTCTTCGTCCTTGTCCACGTCCACGTCCATTGCCTCTGCCTCTTGTGAACTAAATATTTACATCACTGTTGTCACCTCTTCTGAATTGTTGACTTCTTCCATGTCCTCTTCCTCTTCCATTTCCTCCTCGTCCTGTACCGCGTCCTCTACTGAAACCGGTTCCTTCTCCGAAACTGCTTTCTTTTTCTTTGAACGGAGTCTTTATTGCTAAGACTTGTTTTACAGATTCTTCCTTCTACTTGTTTAATTTTTCTTCACGTACTTGCAAGGATCCAACAACTTCATCTACAGTCAAAGTACTGATATCTTTGGATTCTTCCATTGCAACCACAATATATTCAAATTTTGGTAGAAGAGATCGTAAAATTTTCTCCACGATTTTTTATTCTTTTATTTTTTCTCCAAATTGCTGCATTTGATTTATGACAGATCTTACTCTCGAAGAGTAATCGATAATGAATTATGTCTCCTTCATTTTCATCATTTTGAGTTCGACTCTCAGCATCTGCAATCGCACCTTCTTTACTTTCTCTTCTCCTTGAAAAGAAACTAGTAAATTTCCCACGCTTGTTTTGATGTGGTTGCTTCTGTTACCTTCTCAAACATGACATCGTCTAATTCTTGATAGATCAGAGTTAATGTTTTCTGATTTAGTTTGCGATTTTTTTTGCAAACTATCATTCTCTGCTGGAGTTAATAATGCCTCATCTGCAAAAGTCATGTAGCCTTTTTCAAAAATTTCCCAAACATCTTAGGAGTCAAGTAATGCCTTCATTCGGATGCACCAACTTGTATAGTTGGTTTTGGTGAGCTGAGGGATGTGGAAGGAGATGTTAGAATTGGCATTCATAATTTTTTGTAGAATCTCTCAAATACTTTCTATAGCCCAAGAAGAAAAAAAAATCTTTTCTGGTGTGGAGGATCAGACTATGTTACAACTACAGAGGAAAAAAAAAGGGGCTTTGATACCACTTTGTTAAAAAAATATTAATAGAATAAAGCACTCAATTTTTATTAGAAACACTTTCACACTTATATTGTTTACTACACTCCCACTCACATTTATTCCACTCTTTTTTGTTATACATAGAAGAGGAGACATAGGGAATATAATTCTATTGCCTCCTTTTACCTTTTATAGACAAAATTTACTCTTTTAAATTTGGTCACAATTTGGCCACGTATTCTTCACAAATTTGGCCATTTAAAAATATTTTACACCTAAATCATATTGGCCAACAATACCTATGTATATAACAATTATTTTACCAACTCCTTGTCTTTTAGCAACTCCTTGTCTTTTAGCTTTTGTTATTAGACATGTGCACTTGCTGCTCCACTAAATTCAATCCATTTGTCTATTTGTTTTTTTTAAATTAATTTTATTATTTTTATTTCAACAGAGGGCACTGAATAAGACTGGCCAAGTACGCTTGGAAATTCCTTTTTTTTTTTCAATCTTGAGTTTGATTTGATTTATATAAGATTTGTGGGACATAACAAAATGTACTATAAGGAAGAGATTTTCCAGGTCAGAATTAATAATGACCTTTTTTTAACTGTAAAAGAAGAAAAAGTAAAAAAAGAACAAATATGAAATTGGAGACAAATTTAATCAAGTAAATACTATCTTGTAAAAGGATTTATGTAAGCATGCACTATACAAACTAATCTCGTGTCCCAAACTAGTTGGGGGTTGGTTAAATAGATTCCTTAATTCATTTCAATTATTTTAATCAAGTTATTATCCATGCAGTGCAAGTTGTAAGTCCCAAATAATTTGAAAAGTGCTTTTGTAAACATTTTGAAGGGAAATTTTAAATACTTAGCAGATTGATAAATCAGGCAAAGCATAAAATAACGAATAGCAATTTAGGTCTGATACTATGTCAATTGTGGTTCAAATATAGGAGTCTGAAAATGGGTAGGAACATTTGAGGAGACCTACAACCTTAGAAGAGAAACTTAGCTTCCTCTTGACCTGATCTACTTAGATTTTATTTGCCTAAGCCTAACCCTAACCTCTTATTTATTTGAGCTTGGTAGAGTTATCAAATTCAAAATCCTGACAACTGGAAAGTTTTATGTTTTTTCCTTTTCAAAAGCACCGGTTGGATTAACTCCACTTAGTCATCCTAAGATAAAATATAGTCGGTTGCAGTTCCAACAAATTGACTATATTATAAATTTTATACGACTGTAAATTTAATACTATAAATTTATTTTTGTGTCAAAATTATAATATAAGGCTAATATTTCGAAATCGTGACTCACTGGTTTTGATCTCTGCACTCAGTAAAGCAGTCCAACGGACAGTTTGAAAAAAAAAAAAAGAGCATTACCGTATTTATTTATGTATGTCTCATGTCTTGCTTGTGTTTTATATTTTGGCTTGGTTTATGTTTAGCCTTTTCACTCTACACCAGTGTGCATTCTGAGATTGATTTCAGCTTCAGGCTAATTAATGTCTCAAATATTTTTGTATCAGTTTCATGAAATTTTATATAATAAAAATAAGGATCTAATGTGGTTTTTTGACAGTGTATCATTTGTTTCTATTAAAAAGAACTGCATCTAATTGTGCTGCAAACAAACAATCTAACAACACTTGGGTTCGTAATCGAGTATTTGTGTTCAAGTGACTTGATTGAAGCAACAAACTACTATAGTTTTATGCTTAAAAAACTCGATTTTCTATAATTAAATGGACCATCTCAGATTGTTTTGTATTTTGATAAATTGGCCTTTATGACCTGCTTATCATACATTGTCTTTGCAGGTAGTTTATCTATCGAAGGACCCAAAGGTGAAGAAGTATCATGATGCCAAGTACCATATATTTCGGCAGCTTTATGAGCAGTAGCTATCCCAACGATTGAACATGGCCAAAGCTCTGAGTAGATTCTAATTTTTCTATAACTTCTGTGCAGTGCAGCAACATTCTTCATTTCATCCCTTGCTCAGAAAATTTTTTTATGAAATCTCGATGAATTCCTTTGTACAGTTGTGATTAACAGATCGAATATATTTTTGCAAATTTTTTCAACTCAAATGAAAAACCGTCGGTTTGAGGCTTGCAGTTAACTGGACTCGACAGGCCTCAAACTAGAACTACCAAACTCTAGTGATTTGAGGACAGTTTTGTGAAAATCAGATTATAAATTATAATATTAACCAAAATGCAATGATAAAATCATGATTTACACATAATTGAGAATAGTTGTGATGATTGATTTGGGTTATTAGATATTTTGATTTGTTTCCAAACTAAATTGGAAATCATTCCATTAATCTAAATAACCGAATTAAAACATCATTATATTTCATTTCTCATTTGATAACCACTGAATACTGATTAGGCTTGTTATGATTTCTACCACATATGATGCTGAAATGCCGTAAGCATTGAGCAAAACTATTTCTTTCACATCAAATTGGAAAATTTCCATCTTATATTTTGTCTTTTAATACAAATTGATATTTCTTTGACAATCCTTTCCACACTTTTTCTTGAAAATTTCTATTTATACCTTAATGAAAATTGATGTTTGTTCCCTGAAAAAAAAAGAAAATTGATTTTTTTGGATTGATTAGTTATTTTCTCACCTAATTTTACTTTCTGTGTCTTATTTTTGAATTTTCAAAAATACCTGAAAAATTATTATTTTTCTTTTTCGAAAGGCACCATAAAAATTACTTAATTTGAGTGAATTTGAAATTTACAGGTTTGATATCTTTGGTGTTCAATATTCGTGCACCTTAGCTATATTTAAACAAGGATTATTGTAGTAAATAGCAGAATAAAGTTTAGTTTTAACTAAATAATACATATATTTAATATTTAAGAAATAGTACGTATGTTTAATATTTAAAAAATATAACTTTCCTATATTATATCTACTAAAATCGTCCATTAAGCTAAATATCGGCTGATTTCTTTTAGTTCTTATGTTTCATACAAATTTGAATTTCAATAAAAAATACATTATACCCTCTTTATAATTTGCTTATATTGGACAACAAGGACCTTAAATTCAATTTACATTGAATTCACCACTAATTATTTGTTAAATTACTAGAAGGCTACTTTTAAATAATTTTTATTTTTAGATTTTGTCAAATGCATATTTTGCGCAGCTATTTTACATGAAAACCAATGACACCTTAACATTTAAGTTGAAACAATTTGCACCTTGAATTTTACTAAAGTGAGTTGATTTGCCTCCTCTCACAGTGACAAGTGGCTCATATAGTTTAGATTTACACTTTTACCATTGTAAAGAAAATATCAAATCATTCACACTACATTTCGTTTGATAAATGCATAAAATTACGCATTTTCATAAGTTGAGTTATAAGACTATACATTTTAGAAATAAGATGCATATCTGATCTTTCACAAGCAAATCATTTTTCATGCATAATTTAGGAGGGAAATTATAGATTTAGCCATATTCTTTTCAAAACCATATATAATATAGCTAAACATTATTAGTTGTCTTAAAATATAATACCTTCAAATCTTTGCTATCACTTGCAAAATGATTTTCAATAAAATTTGGATCCTATAAAATGCAATACAATAAGTGAGTTACAAACAAATAGGAATTTTTAATAACAAACTTCAAATACCTCTTGATTTTTGTAATGATCATACTGCTTAATAAAGTTATCATCCTCGCACAACACCTTGTATGCCGCTTCTTCATTATCAAGATTGATGCTTCTAATTTCAACTTTAGACATCATTTTTTTTTTTCTCAAGAATGGAATCTAAATCAGGACATGATTCATCGCCACGTGAACCATAAGCAGTGGCGTAGTCAGCCTGAAAGTTAGAGGGGACTTGGTGACTATCGGCGACGACGAGTACGAACTGTTTGTGGTCGGTGGTCATAGGTACGTAGCCATGATGTAATTTAGAGGGCAGCAAAAAGGTTGTCAAACTCGCGAATCAGTATAGAATTGTAAGATTCTACCTCAAATAAAAATTGTAGTATATTTTATAAATAAATTATATCTAACATCTTAAATAAAATATAATTAACGAATAATTAGTTAATTTAATAAATATAATGTAAAAATTACACACTTCCAAACTTATTTGCTTGTGACTCAAGAGAATTTTTTTTGTTCCATTATAATTATATATATATATATATATATTTGTAGAGATTATTTGTTCCATTATTAATTAGTTTGTTCCAAATATATATAGTTAGATTAAAATCTCATTATTTTTTTTAATGATACCAACTTCGGAAAATACAATTTTCGAAATGAAATATATGGAATATCGGCCTTGATTCTTCATCATTTGGTCCTGGTACCTAAAATACAATTTTCCAAATGATAAGAATATGCGAAAGTGAATACTAGTTTACTATTGAAACCCAATTGTTTTAACTTCAAACTGTGCTTTTATCGGCATTTCTGTTAGGGAGGAATACAAAAATAATACCTTTTTAATTTTTTTTTTGACAAAAATAATATTCTTTTATTTTTTTTACAAAACTAAATTAATACCCCTAAAGAAAGCTTAAGTTTTCAAAACTTGTATAAAATGAACCGTTGAAATGAAATGATCTGATGAAGAGAGATCTGATTGAGAGAGATGAAGAAATGAAACAATCAGAGTTGGAGATCGGCGGAAAAGCTCTAGAAAAGAGATGAACCTTAACCCAAAACAGAAAACCGAAGAGCAAAAGAAGAGGCTAAGATCAGATGTGCCTTAAATCAACCAAGAAAGTAACAATGGCTGCATCTCAAAACCTTCAGGTCGATGAGTGAGGCAATGCAGCAGAAGTTGAATACTTTCACGATCGACGAAGAAAAGAGAGAAAGAGAAGAGATGGAAAGGAGGAAGGAGAGAAGGATAGTGTTTCTGATTGGCTTCTGACTGGTTGCAAAAGCCGAAGACACTACCTGGAAACTCGACGGGAACTTCAAGACGTTCAGTTTCCGACTGTTTGCAAGGTGCGTTCCTCATTTTTTTTAGCGATGGTGAGTTGTTGCAGTCCAGAGAAGACGATGTGTTCTGTGAAGGTTGCGTTTATGTTTGGTGAAGAACAGAGAAATCGTGAGAAATAGAGAAATATAATTAAGCAATTTGAAATTAAAAAATTCGTAAATAATATAATTAAGCAATTCTTGATCTTCATTCTTCAATTTCAAAACTTGTAAATAATATATTATTTACAAGTTTTGAAATTGAAGAATTTACAAGTTTTGAAATTGAAGAATGAAGATCAAGAATTGCTTAATTATACTCCCTCCGTTCTATTTATTTGTCCAAATTCCCTTTTGCACACATATTAAGGAAAAATATATTTTCTCCACTTTTATCCCAAAATACCCTTATTCTTCTAATCATTACACTACAATATAAAATTACTCCACTAAAAGACATGATTTGACAACATCCACTATCTCAATAAAATACAATTAAAAATATACCCACTAACACA
>CATIWJ010411528.1:0-12384 GCA_949640765.1 Croton laevigatus
CACTCGGTGAATCATTGTTTTCTTTTTTACTTGATTTTTCTATTATTTTGTTATTTTCTAAGACATTAATATTTGTTGAAATTTTTTATTTCCTTATGACATTTGTCTAGATATGGTTTACATTTTCTTTAAATTTATGCTCTGATGATTTGTTTAAATATATTTACTCTGTCTGCTGTTATTTAGATACTGTCTTGTTTATGAGTTAGATTTCTCATCTTTTGTGTTTTACTTTTATTGTTTGATGAAATGAATTTCTTAATTGTTACTTTTTTTTTTTATTAAAATTGATTTATTATAATTGACTTGATATGTATTATGGATTTAGTTTATTTTTAAATAAAAAACCTGTGGATTACCCAATCCGCCTCGTGACTCGAAAAATCCAACCCGCAAAAATACGGGACGAGGATGAGTTTTAGAAAACCCGCTCCAAACCCGGCCCGTGCTCAACCCTATTCATAATACATTTTGAGAGGCAATATTTTCACTAATTTTTAGAGGCTGTTATAATTGAATGAAAGGGTAAATGAGTACATCAAGATTCGAGACCCTCCCTATCGATTGCTTTTACCCGCCGCCGCAATCACCACCTACGACCACGACGTCTTCAGTCGGCTTCAACCTCGCCAAGGTACTTCTTTTGTTCTCTCTCTCTCTCTCTTTTTGTTTTCGGATTCTTCTCTCTTCTGTGATATAATGATTGAAGTTTTGGGTCTTCATCTATTGCTTTTTGTTACATATGCTGGGTAGAGTTTTTAAGGATCTGCTCGAATTGAAGCTCAATTATTTAGGGATTTGCTTACTGCTATGCGAGTGATGGCTTTAGTTTACTTTCGAATTTGGAACTTTATTCTGAAATGAACATGGATGTAACTGTGAGTCTGTGATAGTGATTTTCGAACTCTGCTTTCACTTTTGTTGATGAAAGAAAAGGTTTAATTTGTTAATTGTATATAAATTTTTACAATGTGAGGCCAAACTGGAAAGAGTGTTGTCATTTTTGGTATGGTTTCCGAGGTTTAGCATGAAACGGTAAGAAATTGTCCCTTCAGAGAGAGAACTCAGAGTCAAAACTTGTTTAAATCGGTGAGTTATTGGGTTGAATCTTTGATTATTTCCGTTTTTGATTCCATATTTGAAGCTTATGAGATCTGAAAATTTGCTTTGATCGAACTGTTTCTTTGGACTGTTTTGACTGAAATCGCTGCACCTGAATACCATCCTAGGTTAATAAAACTTGATCGTTTCCATCTATGGTTATGGAGTCTAATATTATAGTTTAGCTAAGAAAATATGCAAATAGAACAATATTTGGTGAACTGAGTCAGTTTAGTTAGCAAAGGGATTTTTTTTCCTTGTGATTTTTATATCTCGACATATTATATTTTGGCATAAGCTCTGAGTTAGATTAAAGAATAATGATAGTATTTTTGTTCAACTTTTCATTACAGAAAAGTATGCAAATGCTCTTGTTGATAAGCAAAGTTAATATGTCATCACGTTGTCTCGATAGCAATCGATTCAAAAGGTATCAATTCAAGAGGTATGGGTGGAGTAGGGAAGAATTTAGTTAAAGGTACGTATATGGACACTTTATTTTGTTGGTTTTCTTCATCATTCATTGTGTTTAACGATACTTCATGTGAGGTGTGCCTACAGGCGCGGCGTGGTTTCTTGGTTGCCAATGTTCCTTCCTGGTTTCCAATGCTGTTAAGTCTCTCCCATACATGTTACAAAATGTCTCGTATTTGCAGTTTAATATTAAATTTGTGGTTTATCATCCTTTAAATAGAAAGATGGATTAATCTAATGCCGTATTCTTCTTAAATTTTGCAGTTGATCACAATTGCTTCTGTTATTGTTGTCATAGCTATTGCTAACCAGTAGTGATTAGCACGGCACAAGGGAGAAGGCCAATGTCTTAGGCTTAAAGCTTACATATAAGCCCTTCTAGTAGGTGTGGGCCACCTACTTGGAGGACTTACAAAGTTGAGACACATCAGCATGGATGTGGTCAAATGCCTCAATTTCAACGACTTTAGCTTTGATATTTAAGTTGCAAAACTTCACATCAGTTTAATGGATGTTCTCTACATTGGTAGACCTATTACATATGCAAGGAAAGGTTAAGGAGGTTGTTCCCTCCTAGAAAGATCCACATCAAAATTTGAAGCAATGATTATTAAGCATTTGTAGTTTGACAATGCTGAAGGCAGATCTTTCATCTCCAATCTTTGATTCCAAAGAATCATATCAAAATAAGATTTTTGCATGGTATATCTCTCAAAGATGTATTATATATCATAGGATTATTGTTCTAAGGACAAATGTAGTAGATAGAGAAGTGTGTATAGGAAGAAATCAATGATATTTTGGACGAAAAATATGTCAATCTACCAAGACTTTTTCAGACGGGGGAGAGCGACACAAGCAATAGAAGACAAGAGAGACCTTTAATCATCAAGAAGAGGACTTTTAACAGAGAGGTAGAGAGAGTACCTTTTCAGACGGGGGGAGAGCGACACAAGCAACAGAAGACAAGAGAAATCTTTAATCATCAAGAAGAGGACTTTTGACAGAGAGGTAGAGAGAGTTGTAGAATATCTTATACAATGGAAGAACAAGCCTACATATGAAAATACTGGGAGAGAGAAGAAGGCCACAATAGTTCCAACAGAAGATAAGACTCCAACAAGAAGAAGACCACGTGGTCGTCAACCCATGACATTTTGTACCCAAAACAAACGCGCTACCAAGCTGCCCTATATCCCTGTTTAAGTGGGGGAGAATATAACGGTTTAAATGGGGAGAATGTAAGGGTAGTTATGTAATTTTTCTTATTCAATGTGGAGTTTATTTTTTACTGAGTCATATCATCTGCTCACATACCTCCAATTATATTCCAATCTATATTGTGGGGAGGTAGCAGACGTGTACAATGAAATTCAAAATCAAACTCCATCAAAATAATGTTTTTTTTAACTATTTTATGAACGGTGCTATAAATGTTTTTTGCTTTTTTCAATTTATCAATTTTTTATGAATTGAAGAGGAGGATTAGAACTTAGACTTTGCTTCTTTTTTTTTTTTTTTCTTCACATATGTAAAAGGCTTTGATTTTTTTTACTTCACAAATGTAAAAAGAAAAAGTTGTGATTGGAACATACTTTAAAAGGCACAAATTTTATTAAGAAGTCACTTGTTTTCTGTTATTTGATTTAAGTTAATTTTGTCTCTAATCTGATTATTGATTAAACCAGTAAGAAAGTTGACTGAGGCTGCTACTATCGGTTACGAATGAATGAAGTATGATGGAAATGAAAGATTCATATAACTAATTTGGGTTTATGCTTTGTGTGTTGTTCATTACCACGATCCAAAATCTGAGTTTCCTTCAACATAAGACATAAGACTACAAAAATATATAATCTTAGTTTCCTTCAAGATATTTAAGATAAAAAAATATATATATAAGAGCCATATTTATGATTATTAAGTATCAAAGATCCTACAAACAAATGAATCACCTAAGGACTTTTATAATCTTACCTTCCATTTGTCATTCAAGCCCAAAAAAAAAAAAACAAAATTCTCCTCTAATGGACTCAATTATTGCCTTTTTAAAGGTAAAGTTGAGCCACGACCAATACTAATAATATCAGCTACTGCAACAAAGGAAGAACTAATCTTGTGTTTATTAAAGGATCTTGTGATAGGTGAGAAAAGATAGTCTAGGGTTGCCCCCAATTGCATTCGAAACTTTAATCTCTTCGCTTGAAATTGTGTAAAATCATAAAATAAATAAACTTCTAAAAAAATTTGATGTTGTGATAGGCAAATCCTTCATGATACTAATACGGTAGTTCATAAGCATTCGAATCTAGACAGTACAAATATTCAATCATTCTTTCAGCATTTGTACCATACAATATGGTAATTCATAAGCATTTAATCTAGACAGTATTCGATGCTTTTTTTTTTTTAACTTTTTTAAATAAACAGATCGATCGTTTATACAGAGTACTGAGATCAAATATATTAGAATCTGTATTACAAATTAGAAACGATTAAAAATTTCAACCAATGGAAATATTTTATAAACTTACACTTATTTTATGTTTCTTCATTACCTTCTTTTTTTCCCCCATACTTCATTACCTTCTAATAATGCAGGTTACTATAACCTTAATCCTGAGGTAGAGGAAGGCATATGTCAAGTGCTTTCGTATATGTGACTTGAAGCATAAGTATTAGTACCATCGAAAGGCATGTTCTCATGCCTCTACATTGGCATCTTCATCTTCTACATCTTTCTCCTCAATTAGTTACTAATCACCTCTAATTACTTCTAATTAATTATTAATTTCTAAAAATCAAGAAAGTAGGCGTGACAAATCTACCCACCTTAAGAAAAACTTCTACCCGAAGCTTTTAATCACTGAACAGCTGCGGGTACTATTCCATCATCGAGTCTTCAGTTTCCCAAGTCGCTTCCTCGACCTTGAGAAATCCAACATTGAGAATAAACTCGGCGAGTTTTTCATGCATCAAATTGCCAATGATGCTTCTCCAATGTATGGAGGAGATTTGAGAGCTGCAAATACTGCAATGAACAAGTACGGGTTACGTAGCACTTTGGATCATATTCGACTAACTGGGCACTTCCCATTGTAATACTAACACAGAGGTTATGTTTGTTTTTGCTCCCTCAATGGATTGAGCTCTTTGTGGAAGTTTGGACAAGTCCATTTTAAGTTTTGTCTGGGGTCTTATATGATACATGTCCATAAAAAACACTTAAAATAAGCTAAGCTGATATTTGTAACATTTTCAAAACTCTGTGTTTAAGCTGTTTTGAAGATCTTCCAATTTTCTTCATAGCCTTTTCTATTTTAAATAACCCTAAAATAGTTAAGGGTGTTCAAATGAAAATGGTAAAACGTAAAATTTTACGATTTAACGAATTTCACTACATTTTTAACGTTTAACAATTTAATCAAGCGTTAAATCGTAAAAGATTTTATTTAATTTGGAAAATTGTGAAATTTCATATTAGAATAAAAATTTTTAACGAGTTAACGAATTTCACGTTAAAAAAAGTAACGAATTTTGGTTGATACTGTTGACTTACTTTTATTTCTATTTCTTATAACTTTTATTATTTTTTTTATCTTACTTATGGACAAATATTATTTTTTTTTAAAAAAATTTTCTTATATATGGACCAGACGTGGACAAAATATATTTGGTTGAACATGCAGACCGTCACATTTACCAAATGCAGGCCTTCTTTTTGCCCTTTTGATAAACATGGAATTGTTATTCTCTTCATTACCTGTTGAACATTATTATTCATATTAATATTAATATTATTATTATTATGTTTGTTATGTAAAATATTGTTGTTATGTTTATTGTTATGTATACTTGGTTAAGGTTAAATCCATTATATTGTAATTGGCAAAACACTATATATGTGTTGTATGTTTGATTAAATATAATTATTCAATTTCGTTAAAAATGATAAATTCCGTTACAAATGTTAAATTTCGTTAAAACGTTAAATCATAAGAGAAAAATTTTATTTGTTAAATTGGTTAATTGGGAAATTCATAAGAATATTATAATTTGATAAATAGTCCGGAGAAAAAATTTTTAATTTTTTTTTATTTGATGAAAAATTTTTAAAAATTTTTCACATCTTTAAGAATGAACACCTCTAAAAATAGCTTTAGCTCATTTTAAGCGTTTTTCTATTCTCATATACACAATAAACAGCGTATACTCAATAAGTTGAAAAAACACACTTACATAAACACCCAATGTTGAATCATAACTGTTTAATGTGTATGTGATTTTGTAAGTCGTTTACAAAAGTAATTTCATTTTGTTTCGGGGGAAGAAAAAAAAAATCATTTTGAAAGTTCGGTTTAACCTAAAACCTAAACCTTTCTCTTCTTTTCTCCTCTCTATCTCTCTCCGCTGTTCACCATCCCCCCATCACCACCGTCGTGTGTCTCTACCCGTACGCTTCTCCATCCAATGACCGACGTGAAGTTGCTCCAGTAACCGCCGGACTCTCTCTGCTGTCATTTTCTCAGTCCGTGTCCGTCAGGCGGTCTAATCTTCAGTTCGTTCGAGTTTTATTTTTCCATTTTCCAGGTCAGTATTCTGTGATAAAGAAATTATATTGTGTGTAAATCTAAATTATCTATGCTTAAAATTAAAATTAATGCCAGAGATAATCGATTACTAATCTCCATTTATGATTGTGCTTTCTATAGTTACACTTGAATGCGTTTAAGATGAACTCTTTTTTTTTTGGTGTTTGCAATTTTGTGAGATAAATTTTGTCTTCCTCTCTGAAAATTTGAAGCTTTCCCAAAATCATTTATCTTTTGTTTCTTATTTTATGGTGTATTCTACTTGTTATAATTTGTTTTGGTCGAACTGTTTCTTTAGAATGTTTTGTTGCTTCTATATCCGAAATCGCTGCTTCTGTCAAAATTTCAGTTTGATCATTTTACTCTAAATTATAGTTTAGCTAAGAAAATATATGCAAATTGAACAGTATTTGGTAAACTGGGTCAGATTAAGGAAATAAAACCGTAAATCATGTTTTGGTAATACACAAACACACTCTAATAACTTGCATTCCAACCTACAGATTAATTCAATTCAGATAAAGAGAAAAGTTTATACCAATCATAAAACCTCCAAAAACCCCATTGAGTGATGCTAGATATCTCCGACCGAGAAACGAGGATAAAAAAGAGATAAGTAAATAAATCAATAATTATATATAATTAAAATTTTATTTTCCTAACTTTTCTGTTGATGTATCTTTAGAGTCCATCGTAAATACATCCATATGGTGTTTTGTTTTAACGCAAACAATTAAGCTTTAAAAATAAATAAATATAGAATTTTCAAAAATTTCAATAAATGAGAATTTGATTCGGTAATTAGTACTAAATTCCCACCCTATAAACAGAGACGAGGCTAGAAAAATAATTCATTGGGTCACTATTAATTTTGACGTTGTTTCTTTTATATATTTTGTAAATTGTATAGGTAATATAGTGATAGTAATTAATTGAAATACCTTAAATAAGTCACTTTTTTTAAGAAATTTTTAAATAATAGAAGAAATAATAAAAATTACAATGTTATTCACTCACTTTAATTATTTCTTTTAAAGTAATAAAAAACCTAGAAATATAAATAGAAAAATTATAAAATATATTTAAAATGAATAATGGAAAATTAGAAATATAAATAAAAAACTAATAAAACAATAAGATAAAATAAGGGAGTATAAACTTTTCCATACTTAAATGAAAGGAAAAATATTTTTAAAAAAAATAATTGATAAGACTATAAAGAAAAATTTTAATAACTATTTTTGATTAAAAAAAATATAAACGTTGAGTTGTTGAATTATAGAAAAGAGAAAAGCATTAAATTTCAGATTTTATGAGTTAAAACTTAACATTGATTTGTTAAAAAGACTTAACATTGGGTTTTAGCTTTTTTACTTTCACGCAGTTGGGCTTTGGCTTTTGCTTATCAAGGACTCCATTTTTTTTGTTTTTTTGCCTTTAGTTATCCCCCAAGGTTTGAACCCAGGACTTTTTGGTCTTTAGTGACTTACCTCACCACTAGGCCAACCCCTTGGGTTTTATCAAGGACTCCATTTTATGTTGGGGTAATTCCATTTGTCTCTCGAATGCGAGAATTTCCCATTGACTTGCACCATAAATTGTCTGTATTGAGTTTTGAATTCTGAAATTAATTTCAGTGCCCCACAGTTTGCAGAATTTGACTATGTATTGTAAATTAAACATAAAATAATTGAGACTATTGAATTTGCAGTCAGATGAAATTTATAATATTGAGTCAAATGTGAACTGCAACCCATTAAATTTGATCTCGGGACTCAGTATAGGCAATTTACGGTGCAATTCAAAAAAAAAAAAAAAATAGAACGCGAGATGCAAGAATTGTAGCCTAACCCTTTATTTATTTATGGTGGCTTCGGTAGTGAGGCGACCTTATTTGAGACCCAAAGCAATGAAAAAACCATGGCTGTGTAGTAACATATTTCAGTCTACGTGCACTATTCTCGAGAAGGTTTGCCGTTTTGTGATCGATGGGGGAAGTTGCGAGAATATTATATATGTGGAGGCATTGCAGCCGTATCCATCTTCTTTAATTTGACACTTTCTTCTTCTCCCTATCAAAATCCCTGCTTTATTAGACTACTATTATTTTCATTCCCCTTCCCGCTCTTTTTCCTACCCCACCAAGCAAATAAATTTTGAACCCGCCTAAAGCAAACCACGAAACTAAAAAATGAAACCAACAACTATTAGAACACCCAAACAAAAAAACCTTCAAGACTCTTTAACCTAGAGACAGAGCTACGTTGGGGCCATGAGGGCGTTGGGCTCATAGTTTTTTGGGAAAAAAAAAATTTCCAGTAAAGAGATATGGTTGCCGGAAAACACAGAGGGCCAGTGGTGGCAGAGATACAGGTCTGCAAAGAATGGAAGAGGAGGAAAGAAGGAAGGAAATAGCGGATCAGAACGATTCGTTTCATTTAATTTTTTTTTAAAACTAATCAAAACGACGTTATTTTATTTAATTTTTTTTTAAAATGTCAAAACGAAGTCATTTTGATCTAAACAGAAAAAAATAAAATAAAATGAATTCAGTATTGATTTATGTAGAAACAGCAGCTGTCTTTTCTGTTTTGCATGAAAATAGGAAGGGGAAGAAAGAAGAAGAGTGCCGCCGCCGCTCACTGCGTTGCCGATACCACTGCCACTGCCGCTGCCGCTGCTGCTGCCGCCCGGTCTCTGCTACCACCGTTGCTCTGTCGGAATTAGAGGTAAGTTAGGTTAAATCTTTTGTTGTAAGTTGCTCTGTCGGAATTAGAGGTAAGTTAGGTTAAATCTTTTGTTGTAGTTAATTTGACTTAAATTATTTTAGGGTTTTAGATTAGAAATTGAAAATGGTGTGTTCTGGATTGTTTTGATTAATTAATTAATTGAGTTGTTGTTCCTGGAATCACACATTTTGATTAACAATTTGGCCTTTATTCATCTCTCATTTTATTGCGGAGAGAGCTTTTAACTATTGTTTGTCTATGCGTGAAAGTGCCTAAGGAGTAAGCATCAATTCTCTTTTATCATCTTCTAGTTGGAGCCTTTAAATCTATCAGTTTCAAATGTCCTAAAATATAATACAATATAGATAATAGGAACAAATCAAAAGATGCTTGCTCTGTATTACTGTGTTGTTGGTTTGACTTGCTAAACGGCATATAATCAGTTTAAATGATGTATTCATTTCTCTCACCCGAAATTAGACATATGCCTACATCTCTTAAATTAATTACTTTGTACAACAGACACTCTGGTTCAGAAAATTCTTAAAATTGGATTTGTGATATAGTAGCTGATTATAGCGAATGTCAAATTGATGAAAGGACAAATTGTTTATATGCATTGTCTTGTTGTTGCAACCGCAGATATGCAGTGGATGCTGCAGATAGAGATAGTGTTCCCGTATCACGAAGTGAATTACATGAACTCCTCCAAAAACCTTCATTGCTTTTACAAAAGCATTTGGCTGCACTTTCTATTGTTAAAGCATTTCTTGAGGTATTTTTGCACATTGAATTTGTATTAATATTTTGCTTTAATAAGAGGGGTTGCTGGTTGAGGTGATCATGGCAACACAAGGGCAGGCATTGGTGGACCCTGCCTCAGTGGATGATATATTCAAACGGCTAACGGAGGTCCGATCAGCACCAGGCAAACAAGTGCAACTGTCGGAGACTGAGATCAAGCAACTTTGTGTGGCTTCTCGAGATATCTTCATGCAACAGCCTAATTTGCTTGAGCTTGAAGCCCCCATTAAGATTTGCGGTACGTTTTTACATAAAAATACCAACTTTGTTACTATTTATTGTCTTGTCTGGATAGTGTTATGGGTTTTTGTTGGGATTTTCTATTTTAAAAATTAAATTATTTAGTTGATTTATGTTAATAAATAAATATGTTTGTTTCCGTAGGAGATATCTCAAACTAAATGTAAAATACATTCTCCTTTTAATTTTCAAATTATGACTAGATACCATCCATGGGAATATAAAATACGCTTTTGACTAAATATCTCGCTTTGAGACGTCTTGAAGCTGTTTTTTTTTTCCCTTTTTATTTTTTTTTGGTTCGTTACAGTAGATTGTTTATACTCAATCCCGAGATCAATTTTAGTGTTCTGTAGTTTGTAGAATTTGACTCTGTGTTGTAAATTAAACATAAAATAATTGAGACCGTTGAATTTGTAGTCATATGAAATTTGTAATACAGAGTCGAATTCTGCGAAATGCGGACCACTGAAACTGATCTCGGGACTGAGTATAAACAATCTACCGTGTTGAACCGGGAAAAAAAATCAAATGAAAAAAAAAATATTTTGAGAGCCTCTCAAGCCTCTTGAAGCGAGAGGCTCATTCCTGTTGATAAAAAAAAATAAATATATTTAGTATTTAATCTCTTTTCTTTTAAAATTTTTGGCTCCACTAAAACGGTACCGTATGGACTAGAGTTTCGCATCAAATGATCAAACAAACTCCATGTATTTAATATCTTCATGTTGAATCTGTTAGGCATAGAGCCTGAGACTATCGGAGTTGAATAGTGTCAAGTTCAAGTTGGACTCACTTATATTTAAAATGTTTGAGCTTGGTTCAAAATATTTGTTCTCGGCGCTATCATTATGCGTTCATTTCACTTTTTTTTTTTTTATTTGGGTTTTGAGTACAGGGGAGAGGAGGAAGATTGACCTGGATTGAATTCATGACCTATTGTCTTAGGAAAACATTTACTACTGAACCACTAGCTCTTATGCTCTTCACTTCACATATTTGGTAGGCTAACTCATAATCATAATTCCATGGTCAATCAAACCAAAGGATTAGCACCTTATATGCAAATGTAAGAAGAAAAAAGAACAAACATAAATTACGATTATATGTTTGAAAACAATTATATGCAACTTATTGTACTAATTCAAGACAAAGATGATACAATCAACTTGAATTTGACCATCAAATTTGTTGTTCAATTGAAAAAAAAAAAAAATTGTCAAAATTTAATTAATTTCAATAAAGCTTAGTATGACAAAAGTTAGTCCATTTTCAAATTTTATTTTAAATATATGCCGTCTCAATTTATAAAAAATTGAAAATATTGAAAATTAATCAGTCAATAAGGATCTTGTTAACATTTTGTTGTCAAATGTCTAATTAACAATTATCCATATTTATCAACATTTTCCTCAAAAAATTATCCATATTTAACAATTGTAACAAAAGTTATAATTGATGATAATTCCAAAAAAAAAAAAAAAAGAATTTATATCAAAATTAGTATAGTTTGATTAATAAGGCCTATGCCAAAAGTCTAGCCATCTCTCTTTCTCTCCTTTAAAGTTTCTTCCAAATTTATTGGTTTGAACTATAGCTGATATCAGCTATGGTTCCTATTTTCCTTTTTTTATATCTTTCTTATTTGTTTTTAATAAGTTCTAATTTAATTTTTCTATTGGAACATTATCTCGTAATTTTTGTCTTCCAGCAGTAGAGTTTTGTTTTGGTATTTCGTCTTCTTTATAGAGTTTTTAATATTATTATATTTATGTTTTTGTTTTATAATTTTGTTAGTTCGAAATATAAAATGGATTGTTTATCTTTTTTGTTTGAAAATTTTAGATCTTCAAGTATGGGTTATGGTGTTTTATCGATTGAGCCTAGTAATGCGGTCCGTTCCTTCATGAATATATGGCTATTTCAACTTTTATGCGAGTTTCAACTGCTAAAAATTTTTCGAAAAATCTAATATTTAGTAACTTTATTGCAGTTTATCATCCTATTATTGTAATTTTTTTTTATTTCTCATACGAGATTATATCGAGGTATTTCGATTACTTAATCTATTAATGAAATTTACATTTCATTTTCAAAAAATATATATAGTTTGATCAATGGAATTGAAAATTTTAAATTTCTTTTTTAAATTGATATTACTTTTAAATGCTTAAATATTTTTTATATGCATTTTAATATATATATCTTTTTGTATAAGTAACATATCCCATTTCTACATATAAAAATTATTTCAAATCAAATCAGTACAAAACATTAACTTTCAAAAAACAGTGTAAAAATCAAATTTGAAATGTAAACAGTCAACCATAATATTGAATATTCTTGTGTGAAATTTTTCTGTAATATCTTGAAAGTTACATAGAAAACAGGCTTTTAAAATCTACAATGTTAATTACACTAAAAAAATGAATCTTTTTTGTGAT
>CATIWJ010411542.1:0-16788 GCA_949640765.1 Croton laevigatus
TTAATCCTGAACTTGTAGGTCTCCGAAAGATGTGAAAGAAACAGGAACTGATAAATAGCAAATGGGCCCGAAGAACTTAGACTGGCATATACTGTGAAGATGAAGTCAGCACATGCAAAGCTAGGGTAGATAGAAAAAAAAATACCCTTATTATTGTAATTTAAGTAGACAGGATATGTAATATGTAATGTGGTACTTCTTAAGTTCGGCTGCAAATGGTCGGGGTAAGGGGTGTTACACGTTACCCCTTGACGATGAAGAAGAATTGCATCTCTCCCTACCCTAGCAGGATATCCTAAGTCCCTTCGACCCAGGGAGTCTACTTGACTAGATATCTCTTCACCCTTTAGAAGCCCTAAAGCATGGCTCCGCGATTCAAAGTCCCGATGTTCTACTTACTCAATATGTCCCACTTGCTCAGGAGAAGGGTTTGAGATAAGGTATTCTCTCAAGTCTGTTTGGAGACTTTGCCCGTGACTAGGCATTTTTGAAAAGATAAAATTAAAAAGGGAAGAAGAAGAAGGAGGAGGAGAAGGAAACTCACCAAAAAATCGAAGAAAATCTTGAGTTGGCAGTAAGAACGGCTAGCTTTAAGTAAAAGGCTATTTGAAAATGTGGCAACGAAAAGAAACGTTCTAAAAAATGTCAAGATTACTCAGAAAAGGAAGAAATGAAAGTAAAAAAGAAGGGGATGCCTGAGTAACAACAACAGTAGACTCCATCCTTTTTTTATAATTTCCTCCGGCAAAAGAAAATGTGTACGTTTAATTCTCTTGTTTCCCCTTCCACTAAAAAGTTGCGTTCTACCAATTTTCTTGAGCGTCTTTTAAAATTCAAAAGACCTCTCGAAACCCTTACTTGAAAGCATTCTCCCTTTAAAGACCGAACAACCAAGATGTGCCACATGTCAACCACCAAAAGCTAGGAAATTGGAAAACATCATAAGACATATAATGTCTACTATAAATTGGAAGAGGGACATCTATTAGTCTACAATTTGTAATAGAACCCGAAAATTCATTAGCACATGCCCAAATTGTACTTAGAATAAGACATAATGTCTCCTTACTCTATATTTTATATAATGTTCGAAGACTTACCTCTCATTAATGACATTTAAAATAACTCATTTATTACTCTCATTAATTACAAGTAGGGGTGAACAAAATCGGTTCGATTTGGTTAACCGAATTTAAAATTTATGAACTGAAAACAGAATTGAAATTCAGTTTAAACCGAATTTTGGTTCGGTTTCAGTTTAGAATCAGTTTTAACCGAATTTTACATGTAAAAAAAATTCGGTTTATACCATTTGACGAACCGAAAACAGAACTGAAAATTCAGGTTACAAATTTTAAGAACCGAAAGCCGAACCAAAAATTCGGTTAACCAATTATTTGGTTCGGTTCGGTTCTGTTTTCGGCTCTGGTTCGGTTTTGCTCACCCCCAATTACAAGTACATCACTTCCTCTAATCTGTCTACCCTATGGCATTCATGACTTTCATCTAGTATTCATATTTGTACCCGGCGCACGAGGGTGTGCTTTTACAGTTCATGAATAGTTTGATTTTACCCTCATTTTAACTGTTTTTAGTTTTGCTAGGCTATCAGCCAGATTTTTCTTGTATAATCTTGAACTTCACCTGTAGTGGGCATTGACGGCTTTTACAGATCATATGTGTTAGTATATTTTCTGAAAGGCAGTGGAGGTCAAATTCAAGAATTATAATTCTGCTTCAGGAGGTCCACCACTTGTTCATATTGGGATCAAGTGCTGGATAAAACTGTCGAATTCATACTAGATGCTTTCCATTAGTGGAAACAAATCTTGCTAAAGTAAATCTGTGATTTTTTTTTTAATATATTCCTTTGGATTAATGTGCCATTGTTGGTAAGTAGCATGATAATTTTAAATTTATAGAAGCTACAAGGCATTCCACTTTGATTAGTTTTTTATTATGATTTCTTATAAGAGATGCTCCCAGAAGTTCTACTTAAAAATTATTTTTCGGCTGCAAAGCACACTTGCTTTTTATGAATTTGTTGAGCCCATCCTCTTTCGTTGGTCGGATTATTATTGATGGTCTTTGTCCTAGATTTATTTTTCTTAAAAAACCCATTAGACCTTTCTGGGGTTCTCCTATCCAGTAGTATTCT
This sequence comes from Croton laevigatus, assembly GCA_949640765.1. Taxonomy (NCBI): domain Eukaryota; kingdom Viridiplantae; phylum Streptophyta; class Magnoliopsida; order Malpighiales; family Euphorbiaceae; genus Croton; species Croton laevigatus. The sequence goes on from CATIWJ010411542.1 coordinate 2,159, forward strand.
GCAGAAGCAATATTAAAAGTTAGTGGAGTGTTTCTCTATTCCCTGCAGTTGTGCTTTGAATAAAGTAGTGATTCTACTGATTATTATCTTGCAAAATTTAGCGGGGGAGGGAACATCCACGTGTACTCTGTTAACCTTTACAATGAGTGGACTGTATAGTCGAATATATTATGCAGATTTATTTATAGGCCCCAATAATCTCGGATGCTTTCGGTGAGGAAAAAAGATTGCATTCAAATTATTGGATGCTGATACCCTAAAAAAAATCCCACTGGACGGTATCTTGGTTAGTATATACGTAGATTATAGGAAATATTGTGGGGAAAAAAATTGTGCTTGTTTCAGAAAGGAATGCAGGAGAAAGTGGGGTGCACACTCAATGTTTTAGTATATTATATATGATGAAATGTGCTAAAACTAGTAAGCATTGACGTTAGTGTATTGGGTGCATAGTTAACAGTTTCTTGTTTTTTAGTGCATGCAGGAGCTTTCCCCTAAAAATTCATGTTTAATGTTTTAGTGGAAATATAAATAGTTAAAAACCCGGGAGCTCGAGTTGTTTAGAAATGGTTGAACTAAAAACGAAAAACTATATCTAGTTTGAGATTAAGATTAGAACACGAGTTGTTTAGAAATGTTTAGGTTTTGCTTTATAAACTTAATAACAGGGACGGAGTACATGTTTTGAAGGCTCTATTTATTTTTTCAATTATTTTCGAAAACGGGGCCATCTATTCACAATTTAAAAGAGAAAAATTTTTTTTAGTGAATTTATAAAATTTTAAGAGTTTTATTATTGAAAGAAGAAGTTAATTGAATGTAGGGACGAGGAGAGAGAAAAGAAAAGAGGAAGGTGATGAATTGAGGGGATGGACTGACGAGTGTAATTTGAGAAAGAGATGAGTGGCGAAGTTTACGATGAAAGTTGAACAGTATCGTGTTGCATGCAACAAATAAATTATTTCCAAAAAGCATTAGTACGTATCCGTGACCTTATGTTTTGAGGTCAAAACTGTCTTTTAGCTGTCATCTCTTAAAACATTAAATATAATACGCGTCATTTAATATTTGAGGATTTTATTTTTTAGGGCCCTATGTGGTCGGGCACGTGCCCATAACCGCCCTTGCTTAATGATATCATTCTTGAATCTTGGTTAAGCTCGATAAGTTAAAATGATGTTTTATTGACTTTTTTAATTACTATATTAAATAAACTTATCTAAAGCTCTGGATAAGTTGAAGTTGAAAATAATTTTTTTTTTTCTTTTGTGTATAGTTGAAATGTTTCCACAACAAGCAATAAAGTAAAACAAAGCTAAATTGTCAAAATTATTAATTAATAAATAATGTCTATAATTAATAAATAATGTCTATAAATAACAATTGATGGGACCAGGAGACCAGCTAAGAAGGTGCATATCCTGGCAGTCTTGCACCCAAATGGCTTCTAATAGAATCCTGTGGCTTGACTCGTACGGTGGACTTACTGTCTGTTTGCGCTTTTTTATTTATTTATTTTGCATAATTGCAGGAAAATGTTAATCAAGTTAATTAAAGTGAAGGGAAAAAAAATTAACAAAATCTTTCTTCACCATTATATTTTAAAGGCGAAAAACCTATTTTACACCATGTACTACTACGATAATTTGATTTAGCACTCTCAACTAAAATATCATATTTTAAAATTCTTGTACTAGTTTAAAATTTTATATGAGCACCCTTCGTTTACCATATAACAGAACGTGACTCATACATTAACGAAAGGCACGTAAAACGTTTATGTGCTATCGCATTTTATACTTTAAACCTGTATACTATTTTTATTTTTATATTTTAAACCCCGGTACTGTAGTAATTTTACTTATGTACTAATTTTTGAATGACTTAATTATTTTTTAAGCTAATCTATTTAATAATTAATATTTATGTAAAATTTTATAATAATAATAATAATAATAATCAACATCATGACCTGATTTTTAAAGAATGTCGATATAAGACATGAAATCAGGATGACACGACACACATAAAAAATTTATACTGACTAATTGCTGCTGCATTTTTAAATTAATAATAATAATAATAATAATATTTATTATTATTATTATTATATCATAATTTAGTAAATTTTTATTAGTTAAAAATTAAATTTTGTATTTAGATAACTAACAGTAATACTGTCAAATAGCAAATGATCTCTTGCTCAAATAGTTAGAGTTGTGTACCTTCCTGACCTGAAGTCACGAGTTCAAACCCTAATAACTTAACAAAAAACTTAATCTGCCGTTTAAAAAAAAAAAAATACTATTAAATATTTTTTATAGGTTTTTAAGCTAAATTAAATTTATTTAATTTCAAAATTTATGTAAAAATACCATTGTTGTTGATTTTATATAAATTGTTCACAATATTAAAAACTTGTATATATAATATGGAAATGCATTACATGTTATCTACAACTTCAGTATAATTTTTTGTTATTAAAATTTTTTGTATATTTTTATGTAGGTAGTGTCATTCGGGCTTCGTGTGTTGTATTGGCATTCTTTACTAATCGGGTCAGGATGCTGTATTATTATTATTATTATAAAATTTTGCATAAATATTAACTATTATATAGATTAGCCTAAAAAATAATTAATTCATTAAAAATATAATACATGAGCTTAAAGTATAAAATTAATATAGTATAAGAATTTAAAGTATAAAACTAAAATAATACAAGAGTTTAAAGTATAAAAATGTGATAGTAAAGAGACATTTCACTCGCCTCATGTTAATATGCAAGCCATACTCTATTATATCATGGACGGATGGTACTCGTATATAATTTTAAATTAGTATAAAGGCTTAAAAATATAACACTATTTTAGTTGAGGATGCTAAATTCAATTATCGTGGTAATAAATGGTGCAAAATATGATATGAGCTTATTTTAGAAGAAGAAAAATGAATAATCATGTACGTAACATCCAATTGGTCAACCCCTATGGATGATGGATTCCAACTATACCTATTTGGATAATCTGTTCTGTTTTAAAATGAGAATTTGGAATATTTTCAATTTTTAATCTTCAAAGTTTCCATTAATAACGTATACTGTAGAGGTTTTCTTTTTTTTTTGAATTAGATATATCTTTTCTGGTTGGTCAATTGAAAACAAAAGTTTAAGGTCGTATTAATTAGGCAATAAATCCTATGTTAAAAAAAATTAGGCAATAAATCTTAAGTTGTTTTTTAGTGCTCTGAATATATAACTTTCAAGTCTTTTTCAATATAGAAGTAGTACTTTATAAAAAGTTAATTTTGATTAATTTTTTTTAACAGTAAATTAAATTTTTGTTAAATTATCAAGGTTTGAATCTGTTACGGCCCATTTTGTTAAGAGGTGCATCACTCTAATTATTTGAGTTATTGATTCTTTACTAATTTTTTTTTTTTAATTTTTAGATGGCATTTAGTAAAATTTTGTAGGAATACATAATTCACTAATTTCTCCCTAATTTTTTAGAAATTCTCCCAATGTTTTCCAATATTTGCTTTTGTTCAATGAAGGAAAATTTGAGCTCATATTAATCATGGTTATGGTGACCTCATATTACTTCTAGAACCACGCGAATCGAGTTCAAGCTGGTGGGATATATAAAGGAACCACTCCAATGCTTAAGTTAGCAAAGAGTATTGCAAATAGATTATGTAATTGCTTATAAGGAAGTTACATTAGAAAAAAGATAATGAGGAAACTTCCTTATTTATACTAGTAGCCAGTTAACCATTTTCATGAATCTCGATGCACCTTCTAGATACTAAAGCTCGTGGTATCTATAATTAATGTGGACTTATTAACCAAAATGCCAACTTTTTCCTGAAAAAGAGTTAATTTCTCTATAATTAATGTGGACTTATTAACCAACATACTCGAATTCAAACTACGGAAATGTAGCTCTATTAAAATTATGTAACAAAATTCTTAAAAGTCATGTCCAGCTTAAGCTTAAACTAACCATAGGCTATATGATGTTAGGTACAGTAAAACATCTATTTAGGAATATATTTGAAACCGGACTATTTGTATAACAATTGATAGGTTATCACTAAATAGAGTTTGACACATTATCTTCTTACTCATTTTGTCTAATTGCAGCAACATTAATTGATATGTAATTAGAGTATAGGTTTCCAATATATAGATAATTGCAAGAGTTTTTACGGAAAAAATGAAATATCAATGAAAATATTAAATATATATACTCTCAAATTAGAGTTTGTGTTTCTAACTCATAAATAATTTCAATAGTTTTCTTAATATTATATTTATATATTTTTCAAGTCTCACATTAAGAATATATATATATATATATATAGTTTCTTAATGTGGGACTTGAAAAATATATAGCAAATATCATTCTGGAGGTTATTCTTATTTATAACTGGCCCAAGTTGGGACCGAATTTTTTTATGACAAAATAGAGGTTATTTCTAAATAGAGTATTTCTAAATAGAGACTTATTCTATTAAATTAAATTGATGGGTTAACAAAATTGTGGTGCAAAAACACATGAAAAATGGGTGTAATTTCTTCTTGTCAGAATCAGATTTTAGCTAGATACGAGCCATTGATAAAAAAGAGAAAAATAATTTGTGGAGAGGGAAGATCTATCAATAATTCAATATAAAGGAATTGGGTTTTGATTTTTAAGGTACAACATATAATATTTTTTGTGTAGTGGCCTCTCCATTATTTGGAAGGAAGCCTAGAAAAATAGAGAGCAATTTGTTGAATTCCTTTTGGATTTGGTATACACATGACATTAAGGATTGCGACTTATTCTAAAAAGAAAAAGATTCTTTGTAAAAAAGGAAATCAACCAATATCTTAAAATGCTTGTTCTCAGTTCAAGAATCAAATGATTTCTGTTTTCAGGCTCTATTTGGTGCATTATTTATGTTGTTATTTTTGTTATAAAAATAGTAAGATTTGCTAGTTTTGTTGTAATTGTTATTTTTTTTTCCTATACCCTTATTTTTAATTCATTATTATGTTATAAAAAAAAGAATTTGAAGATAAGACTCCTAACACCTCTCACAAAGATTAAAAGAACCGACTGGACTATACATAATTATCCTCTCTATCTTATTTTCAATCCAAAAGCTTCTCTCATGTATTTTGTATTTTAATCTTCATTAATGGAGAATTTCCATTCCTATTAATGAAAATTATATATCAAGATTCCAAATCATTTCTTAATTTCTCATCATATTGTTGGCAAGAATGTGGACGTGGTCCATAGGCACTAATTAACATAGGTGGTGTGTGCAATAATACAATGACATATATTCTATGAAGTCATCGATTCAGGGGGGTAGCCTCTTGATTTGGACTTGAAATGATAGTAGTTGTACAATGTAAGGTCATTCACAGTTTTCTTTCACCCAATGATTGGTGCTTTTAACAAAATTGTGTTCTAAATTATTAAATTTTATACTAAAATTATACTACTAGTAAACAACTGAAACTGAGCGTTTAAATCATCATTCTATATCAAAAATTTTAAATTTACAACATAGATCATAAATCAGACACGCGTTAAATTGATTTGGTCATAAAATTTAATTTTGGAATATAAATATAAACCAAGCCCTAGTACTATAATTAAAAACTTACTATAAAAATAATTTAGTGTAGAATGTCTAATTTGAAAATCTTAAATTATCTAAATATAGGGTTATAAATGAATTGAGTTGAACCGAGTATTACTTTCATCCGGGTAAGTTGAAAAAATAAAAAATTTAACCAAATTCAAGTTTAGGAATCGTGCTTGAGCTTAAAGCCGACCAGAGCTTAATTCAATTAATTTAAACATATTGGCTCGAGTTAAGTCATTTGTTTTGTTATTTTTTTTTCTTAATATTATATATTAAATCAAGTTCATGAACATATTCGATAAGTCAAACACGCTAAAAAGATTGATATCTCTACTCATCACCAGACTCAAACTTGATCTGTGTATTAATATTAAGCGAGTTTAAAAGCTTAACTCATTTATATTTTCAAGTGAAATTCAAACGAGTTTTATTGAAACTCATGAGCTAGACTCATATTTGACTCTTTTATTAAATGAGTTTGAAAGTTTGACTCGTTTATTTTTCAAGTCGAATTCAAATGAATTTTTACCGAATTGAATTAAATTAAATTGTAACACCTCAAATCCGCCTTATGAATGAGACCATTTGGTGTCACTCTGCCTTACTGATTCTTTCTTGATTTCTGCTTCTGACACATACAAGTTAGCAAACACTAACTTACTGAGCTACGGGCTCAGTGGATACTTTACTCAAATAAATAATTATAACACAACCATTCACGGTTTAACATATTTAACATACAACGAGCAATCACGTTAACACATAGCAATTCATACATCACAGCACAATCATCAAGCACCTGAGTAGGAATAAATAAAGTATCAAACATGTTTGCCGCGGTGCTTGTCCAACATTCCTCTTGCGATCCCATGCTGCGACTATTTTCCGATGCTAGCTATTTCATCAAATTACAACACAATTAATTCCCTATTTACTTTATTAACGTCCTACTAAATTTTCGTTACTACATTGTTAACCAATTATTTCAACTATTACTCGTGGATTAACCGTCCAAATTATACTTCTATTTAATTATTATTTATGGACAATAATTCAGCATCCGATTATTTTTCATTGTTAATTTCTATCATCTACTCAATTCCATTAATTTTCTATTTAACCCTTATTTTAAATTAATATCAATAGTAATTAATTTTATTAATTATGTTTCTCGGATTATCAAACAGAGTCCATTTTCGGGTTCAGGACATCGAAATGATGTCAATAGGGTTCTGTATATTCTCGTTCGCCGGACGGAATATTCCAGTCACTGGCGGCAAAATATTCCGGTCGCCGAAAATCGCATATGACATCAAAAATCAACACAAATCATATTTCTAGAATCGTCTCAGGCCAAGGATCTTGGATATGCAATTAGATCTAACAACCTACTGGCCGGTTGGCCGAAAAACTCTTAAAACCGAACGGTTGGTCGCCAGAAAATTCATCTCCCGTTTCCGGTGACCAAACCTTACAATCTCAACGTCAAAATGAAGCTCTGAAGGAGAGGGTTCAGAAAATACCTTCAAATTGGCCGACCCATGGCCGGAGCACGTCGGAAAATACATTTTTAACTGTCGATGAACAATGACGCAAGGAGATCGGCGAACTTTCAGGCCGCGAGTATCATCGGAAAACCAGTCTGCTGGCGGCGGTGCTTAGCCCGCTGAGTTCCTTAGGCGTCCCTCTTTCCGATCCCCGGCAAGTAGGAAGGAGACAATCGACAGTGGTGACGGAAATCGTGACGGCAGCCGCGATCTCTCCCTTCTCTCTCTCCTCTGTTTTTCTTTCCCTCTTCTTTCTTGTTCTTTCGGGTTTTCTCCGATTAGGGTGGCCGGTTTCTTTTTTTTTTCTTTTTCTTTTCTTTCTTTTTTTTTTCTTTTTCTTTTCCCTTAAACCATTTTTCACACTCTCAATCCCACACAATTTATTATTTTTTTATTATTTTATTCCCAATTATCTTCTCCCCAATTTTACCATCATGCCCCTTTTATTTAATTAAAAAAAATACTACATCTTTTTACCACAATAATTATTTATCCATATAATCCTAATTAATTTTAATAATATCCACACTACAATTATTTCCCTTTTTTAATGATATTTACCAAATTTATGTTACACAAATTCTAATTTACTAACACTTATAAATTTTACTAGCTTTCTTTTCATTTTCAAAGTCAGCATCTAGCTCTGCTATTTTCGAACTTCATTTTATTATTGGGTTTTCAATGGGTTATAATTAAACTCATCACATGCTATTCCTTTACTTTATTTCTTTTATGAATATTCCACTTATATGTTTCGTAATTATTTACTCTTAAGTATTCTTTATCGCAGATTTCGGAATTCCGGATGTTACATAAATTGAATCTCCAATAGCTCCACAACGTCTTAAATTGTTTACAACCATATCTTAATACAATATAAAGATGTAAAATGTAAATTATTGAAGCCACCAAACATTACCGTATTCTTTACATACATTTGTGGAGAGAATTTTGTTTTCCTTTTTAGAGCTTCTGAAATGGCCATGTGAAATAGACACACGGTCTCTCCTTTCTGTCATCTAAGAATGTTAGATCCTGCCTAAACATCTCCTAATATATCAACGTTGTCATCATGTTTTTGTCCTTCCAAAGAAACTTGAATTAGTAATTCCGTCAACTTAATGATTAGTATTAAAAATATAATTGGAATAAAAATATTATATAACCAAAACTTATAAGCATACGATATAGTTAAATTAATCGGTTAGTATTAACTTTTTAATATCGGTAAACCTTCGCATGAATAAATTTAGCACAATTTATTTTTGTATTTACACACTATCATATCTGATAAGTTTTTAGATTATTTTTTAAAAATTATATATCTTAACTTTGTATTAAATGATTACAGCCATTTATTTTTACACATTTTTTAATTTATTATTTAGAATTATTATATAGTTAGAGTCTTGTTAGATGTAATTTAAAATATAAAATAAATTTTTTTATTAATTTTTTATATATGTATCTTGAGGCTCAACGGTTCTACTTATTTTATATGATATTTTTAAAACAAAGTTAAATTTGTAAACTGTAACACTTTAAAATTAATCTCGAAACTAAATACATACAATCTATATTTGATGCCTCAGACTTAATACGTACGGGGCATGTAATTTCAATTCTGCCTTGTCTCTTTCGTTTTCTGGATCACATCCTTAGCACTTACATTTGATGCCTAATGAAAAACACGGAATGAAGCATTAATCTTACCATTTATTCGAAAATCAGGCATTATTCTTATCATTTCTTTGCTAGCATGCATTATTAAGAGCTTAAACAAGAAGGGAAAATGACAATTAATTTATTAAGGCATTTTCAAGTAAAATTAGTAAACACCAGGTATGTTTGAACAACTGTTACTAAAACTGTTTTCTAAAATAGTTAACATTTTATAAAATGTAGTACAATTCAACAACATAAAATATTTGAAAATTCCTCCACTAAATTAATAAGAATTTAATAGTATAAGAATAATAAAAATAAATAAGGACATTTGTGTGTTTTATTGAAAATTTTGATAAATGCAATAATAAAATATCAAATGGATTTGAAATTAATAATCCATTTTTTGTTAATCTAAATTGTTTATCTTGGGAGTTGGAGTGGGTTAATTCTATTATTGGTTTAAGGTTAGAGTTAAGGTTGGATTAATTATTTCAAGTTGAAAATAATTCTTATTACAATTCTGTACAAGTAACATCATTAGTTCATTAGGTTGGACAAGCATATCTCATAATATAATACGTCTAGACCGAAAAAAAATATCTTCTCTTTTGTCACCTTTAATATTAGAACAATATCGTCAAATGGAGCAAATTAAAAACGTTTAAATTCATGAAATAGTTTAAATTTACAACTCAATTTTATATTTTATTTCTAATAAATGAAATATCTCTTTTTTTTAAATAATAATAATAATAACTTTTCCAAAAAAATAATAATAATAATAATAATTTCACATGTCCATGGTTCAATCCATACACATCCCTCCCCGTAACTCAAAAAAGAATGAATTAGATCTTAATAACTTTTAAGCCTTATTAACACTACATGTAGGACTAGATTAACAAAAGCTTTCTCATTAAAATTTTATTTAAACTCCTTTATTATTTTTTTAACATTAATTAATATTCGTTACTTGTTAATAATCTATCCTTTTAAGTGTTATATAGAATATAATACTAACATGTAAAGCTTCATTTTTTCCCCCTCCCATTCCCATACCCATACATATTAAAAGTTAATTATATATATTTAATTGGACCAGTCACTACTAACCAAAGTTTTAAAAAAGTAAACAAGCACTTAAACTTAACCCAAACCCTACTACTATTTAAAGACAATTCAACACAATCTCTACTCACAATCATATCTTCCCTTTATCCTCAAAACCTATACATCCATAATTTCCTCTTTTAACTTAGAAAACATTTTCAAATAATATGAAGATTTCAATTCTATTTCTTCCCTTTTCTTTCCTTCTATGTTTTTTAGCAACAAACCTTACTCCTTGGTTTCTCACGCTACTCTTCATTATATTTTCTTCTCTTTTCACTTTCTCTTTGAATTACTGGCTAATCCCAGGTGGGTTTGCATGGAAAAACCACAATTTCCAAAAAAAATTACCCGGTCCGAGCAGTTGGCCAATACTAGGCTTTTTACCCGAAATGGGTTCACTTGCTCATCGAAAATTGGCTTCCACGGCTAATTCCTTAGGTGCGAAAAGGCTTATGGCTTTCAGTTTAGGCACAAATAGAGTAGTCATAAGTAGCCATCCAGACACAGCTAAGGAAATCCTTTCTGGGTCAAGTTTTTCGGACCGACCGATAAAAGAATCGGCCCGGTTATTAATGTTTGAAAAAGCCATTGGTTTCGCTCCTTCTGGTGATTATTGGAGACATTTACGTAGAATTGCAGCAAATTATATGTTTTCTCCTAGGAAAATTTGTGGGTTAGAGCCACTAAGGCAGCGTTTGGCTGATGAAATGATTATGGAAGTGGGAAAAGAAATGGAAAAGAAAGGAATTGTTGAGTTAAGAGAAATATTACAAAAAGGTTCTTTAAGTAATGTATTAGAAAGTGTTTTTGGAAGTTTAGAAAAAAAAGAATTATTAAGTAATTTGGTTAAAGAAGGATATGAATTAATTATAAAATTTAATTTGGAAGATTATTTTCCTCTTAGGTTTTTGGATTTTTATGGTGTGAAAAGAAAATGTCATAATTTAGCTTCTAAGGTTAATATTATTGTGAGTGAGATTATAAAAGAGAAGAAAAATAATGGAAGTTTTAATGGTGGAATTGATTTTCTTAGTGCTTTGCTAACTTTGCCTGAACAAGAACAACTAAGTGAAGCTGATATGGTTCCCGTTTTATGGGTAAGATTTTCTTTTCCTTCTTTCTCAAAATTTTTCTAGAAAATACTTGATGTGAATATTTTATCTTTTAGTGGATCGATTCGGTACGAACAGAATTAGGTCTAGACCAATGAGTTATGACACATGTAGTTTAATCCAAAAATTTTCCCGTAAAATTCAAACCTAATGGAAACTTCAACTCTAATTATTCTTTAAAAATTTCATAAACACCATAAAAAAATATGTTTATTCTTCTTTATTTTAAGGGTTTTTTTAAATAAATCAAATTAATAAAATTTATTTATTTATTAGAACATATATGAAAGATTCATATATAAGTTATAAATTTGTATGTATTCATGCTTTTGTTCAATTCAAACTTTTTCATGGCATCATCTACGTGGATTATGGAATATGTAAATGTGTATGTCTTTATTTGTCTTGTGGTTTCCATGTGCTAAAGTTGTTTTAAAATAAACTATACAAGAGATTATTAATATCATGCATGCTTATATTAAATTTATTTTGTTTGTACTTATTTTTTGAAAAAATAATTTTTTTTTTTCATTAATGGAATTTGCAGGAAATGATATTTCGAGGAACAGACACTGTTTCTATTCTTCTTGAATGGATTATGGCTAGAATGGTTTTACACCCGGAAATTCAATCCAGGGCCCAACAGGAACTTGCCACGTGTGTTGCTGGTAACCGGTGCGTGCAAGATTCCGACATGCCCAACCTTCCTTACCTCCAAGCCATAGTCAAAGAAGTACTAAGATTGCATCCTCCGGGCCCACTACTTTCCTGGGCCCGCCTCGCCATCCATGATGTACAGGTGGACAAAATCCTAATCCCAGCTGGCACTACCGCAATGGTCAATATGTGGGCCATAACCCATGATCCAACAATTTGGAAAGATCCATGGGATTTTAATCCAGACAGGTTCTTAAATGACGACGTACCAATAATGGGTTCGGATCTAAGACTAGCACCGTTTGGTTCGGGTCGAAGGGTCTGTCCAGGTAAAGCACTTGGGTTAGCTACGGTGCACTTATGGCTTGCGCGGCTTCTACACCAATACAAATGGCTCCCGGCTAAACCGGTTGATATGTCTGAATGCTTGAGGTTGTCAATGGAAATGAAAAAGCCACTAGCTTGTAAGGTAGTTCATCGTTGGAGGGAAGCTACCACTTGAAAAAAGAAAAACTACTATAAGTGTATGGTTTATAGTTATTAGTTATTATAACCAAAAAGTGGTTACAATGTCATTTTCTTTAAGGTGTGTTTTTATTAAGCTGGTTTATGAAGCTGATAATTTACTCTATCAGCTAATTATCTATAAGTGTTTTCCTTTCAAATAAAAAATCTATAAGTGTTTGATAAACTTTTCAATCAATAACTTGTTAAATATCTCTTTTAAAAAAAATCAATAGCTTGTTAAATTAATTATAAGTGGTTATTGCATATAATCTATTGTTATTAATGGGTCGAAATTTTATATATCAAAGCAATCATATGCATATATGGTTAGGATTTTTTTTTAAATGAAACACATAAATACACTCTTTTACTTCCTTCAACATTATAATAATTGGATTGATTATGAGGAAATTTTTTCAAGATTGAAGAGTTATCTATCTATCTATAATATATATATAAATGTGAGAATATTGGGTCATTTAGATTTACCTATAAAGCGCTCCGATAAAATTTTTGTTCGTTAAGGGTAAAATTATTTTTATATATTATATATAATTAATTAATTATAAAAAAATTTAAATCCTATTGTATTAAAAAATATTATTACTAATTAATAATTATATTCCTATTCTATTAAGGAATATATATTTATTACTCAATAATAATAATAAATGGTTTTTGTAATCTAAAGTATATAACGTGCTAATTATAAATATGGCTAGCATTACATTCCTTAATATAAATTGTCCTAAATAGACTAAAATAATTTAGGAATAAGAACAACACTAATAATTGTTCCAATATTGATCCTGTTTTGGCAAATTGTTGGTTTGATGTGTGCAGTCCAATGGCTTTTGCTGAGAAGATGGTTTTAAACACATTTGGGGTCGGTGACTTAGTATATATATAGGGAGGAGAGGCTGAATTTTATTTATCAAAATTTTTTAGGCAGTAAGTTTCAAAAATAACATAGCAACGATGTGAATTCCTGCATGGTTAACTATAATTGCTTGCTATGGATAGGTATAAATTTGCATGGTTCATGGTTAGTATATAAACAAAACCCAATACAATTAACCATATTATTAAGGTTTCCTAAGATATTCTTTGAAATAAGTAAGCAAAAGTATCTTGAAGCACTCTGATTGGTACGTTATCATATGACGATTCTTTGTAGTTGATTTATTTTGAAAGAATGCGATTATCTTATGTTTAATTGCGCATCACAGACAAAACAAGGCAAAGACTGTAAAAATCTTTATAAGCGATTTAAAAGTATTCTCCACATTCAATGAGAAATTATACAATAAAAAATCACTCAGCACTTTTGATGAATTATTTTTCCACATCATATAACATTTTGAGTTAAATACCCTATTTATGATTATTCTTAAATTTATGATTATTTGTATAGCTTATTATAAAGCTAAGTATGATGATACACACATTAGGTGTCATTACTCTCTCCTTTTAAAGAAGGGGATCTTATTTTGAAGGACCAAATACCGTGGGTGTATCCCTCTAACAAGTTCATTCAACTATCAACATTGATTTTTTCCTTTTGAATGATTATCTTTACTACTTGATCCATTCTGTTTTTTTTCTTATTTTTTTTTTCACCGGTGCTAATGTCATATTAAATGGCTTTGATCTAAATTATTTAAAATCTATATACATATAACAATAATAAGAACCGTTATAAATAGAAATTGATAATTATATTATAATTGATATTTGTCCTAAATAGACTAACCATTTTAGGCTAGTGAATTTGAGTGGCTTGTGCGGTCAGACTTCAATCTAACTGCACGCCGGTAGCAGTTTCCGGGTTAGGTCGTGATAATATAATAATAATAATATTTAGTTTCAAAATATCTATAGTTTTATTTATTTATTTGGGTCATAAAAAAATAACAAAATATATTGTCGTTTTTAACAAAACAATACGTATCCATGTTCCTTATACTTTATGCATATTTAGTGGCTAAGATATTTTATAACATAACAATAAAGTTTTTGTCTTTTAAAGATTCAAATCTCAATTAATTACCATTCTTTTTTCTCTATTTATACAGCTCTAAAGCCCAATGCCTTCAGTCATTTTCTTTATAATAACAAAAAAATATTAAAATTTTAATAATGCTCCATAATGTATCTCCCAAAGTGTAAATTCTCCTAATGTTGCAATCTATGATTGGTCTTTATAAAATATAAAGATTTCCTTTTCCATACTTTTAAATAGTGCATTTAGCTAAGCCACTGGTTTCAGGTTTGTCAATGTTTTATTTGTCAGCTCTCATTAACTAATTATTTAATTGTTTAACAAATTTGACCAATTATGTGTTTTAATCACTTAATTAATACTTAGGGTTTAATA